>JACXGK010005687.1:0-32117 GCA_016801125.1 Novumbra hubbsi
AGAGAAATATGAGAGAGACAGACACTGAGAGAGTTAAACAGACAGAGAGTCAGAGAGAGATGAGAGAGATAGACACTGAGTGTGTTAGAGAGACAGAGTCAGAGAAGTATGAGAGAGATAGACACTGAGAGAGTTAGAGAGACAGAGTCAGATACATATGAGAGAGATAGACACTGAGAGAGTTAGAGAGACAGAGTCAGAGAAATATGAGAGAGATAGACACTGAGAGAGTTAGAGAGACAGAGAGTCAGAGAGAGATGAGAGAGATAGACACTGAGTGTGTTAGAGACAGAGTCAGAGAAGTATGAGAGAGATAGACACTGAGAGAGTTAGAGAGACAGAGTCAGATACATATGAGAGAGATAGACACTGAGTGTGTTAGAGAGACAGAGTCAGAGAAGTATGAGAGAGATAGACACTGAGAGGGTTAGAGAGACAGAGTCAGATACATATGAGAGAGATAGACACTGAGAGAGTTAGAGAGACAGAGTCAGAGAAATATGAGAGAGATAGACACTGAGAGAGTTAGAGAGACAGAGTCAGAGAAATATGAGAGAGACAGAGACTGAGAGAGTTAAAGAGACAGAGAGTCCGAAAAAGAATAAGAGAGATGGACACTGGGAGTTATAGCAAGAAAAAGAGAGAGAGAGAGAGACACTGAGCGGGTCAGAGTCATTCTAAATGCTGAATCATGCGCCAGTGGAACATCACAGCCTTAGTTCATATCATCCTGTGGAGACATTACCAGCCAAGACCAGACCGTCCATTTGCCAAAACACTGGTGAAGATTGGTGAGATTCTCAGCAAATTTAACATCCTAATCCACCCGTACCCCCCCCCCCTCTCTCTCTTCCTCCCTTCTTCCTCCCTCCCTTCCTTCCCTCCTTCCCACCCCCCCTCCCTCTCCCTCACTCTCCCTCACTCTCTGGGTCAGTGCATATATTGCCCGCCGTTGCCATGACAACAGACAGACAGACAATGTCACTGTCTCACGTGTCTGAGTGAATTTAGAGTTGGCGTCTCACACAGACACACACATGCTTGTAGGCACACACACACTCCAACACACTACCACACAACCCTGTGGTGTCAACCTGCTTTAGATGCATGGTGAATAGACTCGGCTAGACACAGGGAAGATGTATTGATCTACAAAACGAGAATGTGTGTGTGTTTTAGCTTGATGCAATAACAACGGCTTCCCACTCTGGACACACAAATAGCATGAGTTCCCTTTGTTGCAGTTAAACTGAGATACAGTAATCTCAAGGTTAGATTTAGATTAAAAATTAGGGTTAGGGGCTGGAAGTAAGGGTGGGATGGAGGGTACGTTTTTGGGGCGACGGTTATAGACAAAACTATTTTAAATGGAAATCATGTTTGAGGTTCCCCATAAGCAAATATTCAGAAGGTCAATAGCTTAGTCTGGTAAAAGTTTTAGTTTTGTTCACAATTGTTTCACAGCGATTGACCAGTCCATCTCTGACCACTGTCTGCTCTCCCCTTCATTCTCATGGCGTCCTCTCCTATACTGGTCCTCTCTTACTCTGGGCCTACTCTCCTCCTCTGGTCCTCTCCTCTACTGGTCCTCTCCTCTACTGGTCCTCTCCTCTACTGGTCCTCTCCTCCTCTGGTCCTCTCTTCCTCTGGTCCTCCTCTCCTCTTCTGGTCCTCTCCTCTACTGGTCCTCTCCTCCTCTGGTCCTCTCCTCTACTGGTCCTCTCCTCTACTGGTCCTCTTCTCTACTGGTCCTCTCATCCTCTGGTCCTCTCTTCTACTGGTCCTCTCCTCTACTGGTCCTCTCCTCCTCTGGTCCTCTCCTCTACTGGTCCTCTCCTCCTCTGGTCCTCTCCTCCTCTGGTCCTCTCCTCCTCTGCGCCTACTCTCCCTACCCAGCCAAAGACTGCACAGCTCTGTGGGATCTTACGGATGCAGGATAGGTTCAGCGTGTGAACGCACGGTGGGGTGGGGGTGAGAGTGAGAGAGAGAGAGAGAGAGCGGCAGAAAAAGAGGGCAGAGAGAATGGCAGAGAGAGGGGGCAGAGAGAGAATGGCAGAGAGAAGGCAGAGAGAGGGGGCAGAGAGAGGGGGCAGAGAGAGAGGGCAGAGAGAGAATGGCAGAGAGAGGGTGGAAGAGAGAGGGTGGCAGAGAGAGGGTGGAAGAGAGAGGGCAGAGCGAGGGTGGCAGAGAGAGGGTGGCAGAGAGAGGGCAGAGAGAGGGCAGAGAGAGGGCAGAGAGAGGGTGGCAGAGAGAGGGCAGAGAGAGGGCAGAGAGAGGGCAGAGAGAGGGCAGAGAGAGGGCAGAGAGAGGGCAGTCTCATGGTCTGAGTTCAGGCAGAAGCCCAACATTAATAGTTAATGACCTGGTCCAATATGGGGGACGTGGCCTCATGCGTTATGCATCAGAAGACCCGTGGCCTTTAGAGGTTAGTGTTAATCACCTTGTTTACAGGGTTGTCCTCACCCACACCCCCCTCCTTGCCCCAACACACCTCTCCCCTCCCCCTCGAGCCTCTTCTCTCCCCCTAATGCCCGACTCCTCACCCCAAATGGCTTCCATTACACCTCATTAATCCTGAAACAGAAAAACAATAAATCACCAATGCATTACCAATGGTCAATTAAAACCAGAAACAGTGTAGGTGTAATTAATTAAGGACATTATGAGTTCTGTAAACTCCTCCCCTGTGCAGCGATCAGGAGTATGGGCACGTGGGTTTATTTCATTGTACGGGGAGACGTCAATTGTTTTTTCTGCACGGCAACACCTTTACGACACATCAACACCTAGCATTTGCTATCCGAAGACTGGCGAGCCAATGGTTACTGAAAGGATGAAGACCTAGCATGTCCATGTGTGTATAGTATGATCTGGAGTGCCACAGACAAACATTGTGGGCTCCATGTGGAGGTTGGTGAGTGGAGGGTGGTGAATGGAGGGTGGTGAAGGGAGGGTGGTGTAGGAAGGGTGGTGTCTGTCAGCTGAAGGTATCCGGCCACATGGCAACGGCTGGCCAACAACACCTCGAACAGTCTAATGTAATGGGTCTAATGCAATGGGTCTAATGCAATGGCACAAGGCCGCCCGTTTGATAAATGATGAATTAAACATGGTGAGAGAGAGACAAAATGAAATGAAGACTGAGGGATAGAAGGGGAGAATAAGAGTTAAAGAGAGAGAGATGGAGAGAGAGAGATGGGGAGAGAGAAAGAAAGAGACGGGGCTAATTGTGATTACAGTGATCCAGGCTAACCATTCCTTGCCAAACAGAGGAGAGAGCACCTTGAGAAAGGGAGAGAGACAAACTGAGAGAGGAGACTCCTCATGTCTGATACCAATCAGACAGAACAGCAGGCCGTCCTTTAGAAAGGTCAGTGTTCTATGACAGCATTGTTGAATATATGTTTCTGTTTTGTTAGGAGCAAACTCAAAAACTGTGGTGCTTTGTATTTACTTTCAAATAAATAAAACCATAGAGGGAGTAATCAGTTGTAGGAAGTAAAACCAAAAACACTAACACTCAGAAATTGCTACCACAGGTCCAGAAAGAAAAACATTTGCTAGCTTGCATTGATGTGTTTAGCATTTTTGCTTCATGTTACAACAATGATAAACATGCATTTGTTGCAGTCATGACGCAAGTGCTGCACATGTATCAAATGTAAGGCATCTTTGGGTCCCAGAAAAGAGCTATATAAGTTTAATGTATTATTATTATGCTGTCAAAACTCCCACACGTTTTTAGTTTGACCAGTCGTTTGCAGCTTAAACAGATGCAAACGTAGAACATACGCTTACTGAGGGGCTTGATTTGAATGCGTTAGCTGTAGCTGGTTGGCTGGCTAGCTAGCAATTAAGGAATAAAAACTTCACTAGCAAACATTGAGAATGAATGACAGCTACTAGTCCATAGAAGTAGATGTAGAACCAAAACTTCTAGTGGAAAAATGAACACATAACTATTTAAAAAGATGTGTGCTTTAGATTCCTATTCTTTGGTAACTGTGGTATAACTGTGGATATTTCTTTACATTTACTTGCAATGCAACACACCAGACCATATTTACGGGGTCACTTACAAAACTCTCCTCCTTCCTCTCTACTCCTCTCTTGTCATTTCTCATCCTCTGTTCTCCTCTTCTCACCTCTCCTCTCTTCTCCTCCGTACTTGCCTGTCCTCTCCCTTTACTCCTCCTGTCTCCTTCCTCTAATATTTCCCCTCTCCACCTCCCCTCCTCCGCCCTCTCTTGTCCCTCCTCACCTATCGACTCAGAGCTAACGTACACAGATCAAGCCTGGCCTAGATAAAGACGTGATGACTTTGAATACAAACACACCCAAGTATGCCAACCCCCCTTCACACACCACACACCCCACATGGACCACATACACCACACACACGCTCAGGCATATTTCCTCTACAATCTTGTAAAACACACGTTGACCTTAATTTGTTCCCTTTTCAAACAATAATTTTACTCATAAATCCTGTTGTTTGAAAACACTAGAATGAAGGACATTTACCCCCGGCTGGAAATTCTATTTTTACTGTAAATGGTTACTGTAAATGGTTACTGTAAATGGTTACTGTAAATGATTACTGTAAATGGTTACTGTAAATGATTACTGTAAATGGTTACTGTAAATTGTTACTGTAAATGGTTACTGTAAATGATTACTGTAAATGGCGACCATGAAAGACTGGTAGGTTACACAAACTTTTTAATAAGTTGTGTGGGGTGAGCTAGTTTTGGTCTAGTTCTGTTCTATGTCTGGTCTACTTCTAGCCATGTTCGGGTCTAGTTCAGGTCTAGTTCTAGACGTTTGAAGTGACTGAATTGACCTGGGTTGAAGCACTTAGTACCAGAACCTCACGTGTTGTTCTGCTTGTGTATTGACCCGAACAAAATATATATAATATATAGAACCTGAATATGAACCACGCTTCATGCATCTTATTAGCCTGCCGTTCACTGGGTAGAGTTGAATAAGAGGCCATCTTGCTTTTTGGAACCGCAACACCATCTTGAACCCACCTTCACCTCGCTTCGACAAACGCTGACGGCCGATGCGTAGTGTGCGGCTGCCATGACAACCACAGGAATGTGAACGGCAGCCGGGGAGGCGACAGAAGAGACAGTGATGTCATCAGATAGCAGAAGACGGGTTGGAAGGACAGAGGACAGAGAGTTGGAAGCAAACCTTCTTCTCTACGTCTCTCCGCCAGCTCATGTTACTCCGTCGCTCCGTCCTCCTGGTAGGGGGCTGAACTCAGATGTCAGAGGACAGCTCTGCCACATGACGTGCCGGCTGCCGATGACACACACACACACACACATGGCAACAAGCCCCTGTCAACCCTCCTGCCAGGCTTGTTGCACACAGCTGTTCCTCCCTCCACACCATCCTCCCTCCATCCGTCCACTCATTAACAAATACACCCAGTTATTCCTCTCCTTGCTAAGCTGTTACAGAGTCTCACTGTACAACCAGCAGGCCCTGAGTCTCACTGTACAACCAGCAGGCCCGGAGTCTCACTGTACAACCAGCAGGCCCTGAGTCTCACTGTACAACCAGCAGGCCCTGAGTCTCACTGTACAACCAGCAGGCCCTGAGTCTCACTGTACAACCAGCAGGCCCAGAGTCTCACTGTACAACCAGCAGGCCCTGAGTCTCACTGCACAACCAGGAAAGGAAGAAGGGAAGGAGGAGAGGCAACCCACTGGCTAGAGAATGAGCCATTTTCTCAATGTGGCAGAGCTACCCAACCGTGTAAATACTAGCCACGGGCTAGCTGGGGATAGCATGATAGCATGAGCCAAGTCAACACAGCTGTCTGAATGCATTTAAACCAGTGCGCTGGGCTCATGATGCAGGAAGCACGCGGTGTGTGTCACATGACTGCAGGCTATCGGGTCGGTTTAGATATCAGTGAACTGTGTGTGGGTTGATCTCTTTCCTCTGTCAAGGTTGATTTATTGGTTTCATGAATTCATGGAGTGAAATGATACTGACACACACACACACACCAACATCCATAGAGACACATATACACAGACAACTGACACATACAACACAGACACAAAGACACAAAGACAGACATACACACACAAACTTGAGCAGTATTTCATTAGATAGTGATTATTAGGGCTGTCTGTGACTGGGTGTTTCAGGCTGATGGGCCTGGCAACTAATATCACGTCTTTTCCCTAATGGAGGTGTTCAAAGGGCCCTGAAGAGAGAGAGATAGAGCACAACCTGGGGCCCAGCATATCTGCCCAGGTCCCACACCATCTCATCCTCCTCCATCTTCCACCATCACCTCAGAAATTAACTTTATGAATTATTCACACTAACGAGCAACAGGTATTCTTCATGTCTTCTCCCTAACAAGGAATGGAACCAGAATTTTAATTAGGAGCGGCGAATCAGGAATTCTTAACGTCAAACGGCTATATCCGTGGAGCTGATTCAAGTCAGCACAAATGAGGACTGGGCTTGGACGAACAGTGCGAAAGAGGGCTTTGGTCCGCCAGGTTGTACGTGAACCCGGTGAAATGTCGGGCCCAAGGTGCTGTGTCTGTTGACCTGTTCCAGGAACCTCAAAGCTCTCTGACGTTCCCAGCGTGGATAGGGATGAATAGGGATGAATAGGGATGGATAGGGATGAATAGGGATGAATAGGGATGGATAGGGATGAATAGGGATGGGAAGCACTGGCATCCACAGAATTCCTGCTGTTCATGCAGAGGCTCTGAACACGGAGACGTGACTCCATTACTACGACAGTGAATCGCTCTTGACCACTACAGAGGCCCTTGCGGGGGTAGCGGCCCCCCACCAAACCAACGGCCCCTGAGGGGGAACCAGAGACTCCTGAGGGGGGACCAGAGGCTCCTGAGGGGGGACCAGAGACTCCTGAGGGGGGACCAGAGGCTCCTGAGGGGGGACCAGAGGCTCCTGAGGGGGGACCAGAGACTCCTGAGGGGGGACCAGAGGCTCCTGAGGGGGGACCAGAGACTCCTGAGGGGGGACCAGAGACTCCTGAGGGTGGACCAGAGGCTCCTGAGGGGGGACCAGAGACTCCTGAGGAGGGAGCTTGGATTCCCAGTTCACTCCGCCTCTTTCACCTTCTGCCCGTTCTCCCCCTCCCCCTCCCTCCTTCTCCCCCTCCCTCCTTCTTTCTCCCCCGCCGCCCCTCTCCCCTTCCCTGCTCTCCCCTTCCCTCCCTCTCCCAAGTGTAAAATGCTAAACTCAGAATGCAGCTCCTAACGGGGATGTGAACACACACTCACGCACAAAAACTTCACACACACATACAAGCCCACACACACTCGCAAAACCAACATGCTACAAGAAACGTTCTGTTGGCCATGAATAATACAGCTGGCTACCTCTCCATTCTGCAGAAGTCAAGAACACAAACAGGCATGTTGTCCAGCCCTGCATACTACACAATAAATTACACATGGTAACTAAAGAAACATACAAACATACACAACAATAACAACAAACAAAACATCAGACCACAACAGCAGACAGCACGAGGCAACGTCAGACCACAACAGACAAAAACATTGGAACACCACAACAGACCACCTCAACAATCCACCATAACAAAAACGGCATCAGACAGAAACAGACTACAAAAACAGACAGCAACAAACAACTACAGACAAAACCAAAACATCAGACAAAATGTTAAAATGTCATGCTGATGCTGATAATCTGTTATAAAAGGTCCTTAAAGAGAAATATACATAAACATAAATATATATATATCAATCCATACAAAAATGACCATTAATTTTAACCCACATGACAATTCACACTTCCTGTGGGATTATTTTTCAGATTTCCCCTTTGGTTTCCTCCTAGTAACCAATGCAGCGGTTTACAGATCCCCGGTTCCTCCTTGTAGCCCTGGCCACTATTAATCTGCCCACACTATCGCCAGATTATGTGGTGGGACCACCTAGGATTAAGCACCAGATGAAAGTGTTTGCTGAGTCACAAGAATGTTAGTGATGACGTGGACATTCACACCTCCACTATTCAACAATCACTATACTACAAGAGCATGTGTATAGAGGTTCACCAGCGTTGGTCACGTGGAATGGAGAAAGACTTCCCAACTTCAGGCCTTGGAGGTTGATACACACTGCAGGTAGTATACAGGGACGCTGTGTGTGTGTGTGTGTGTGTGTGTGCAGCATGTGTGAGTGTGTGATCCTGGTTTTACAGTACATGTGGGAACCATAAATCCCCACAAAAGATAGTAAAACCTGTCAATTAGATCCCCACATCGCCAATTCCAGTTTAGGGGTTTAAGGTCACTTTTAGATTCCTAAACAGACTGATACCCAGACTAACTCATGTGGTCAAAGCTACACTGGCTCAACATCTTTTCAACCAGGAAGACGTCACGTGTTTTCAGTGTGCAAGACGTCCTCACAGCGTCTATTCGAGCAGAAAGATGTCTTCTCGACAACTTTTGCCCAGTGGGTAATGGCTGTTGTCACCCAAAGGTCACTGGTTCAAATATCTGCATCGTCAGAAGGTAACAATATGTGTCATAGAGCACGTAACCTAAATTGCTTGTGGGAGTCGTGCTAGTTCAGAGAGCCAGGTAAATGACTGAAATGTAACGTAAAATGTTAGTCTGTCTTCTCAATCTCCCTCTTACGCTCTCTTGCCATCTCTCAAGACCCCTTTTAATTATTGGGAGAGCAATTAAAACAACATCTACTCAGAACACTATAGCCTGCTGCTGTGCACAGCTCTAACAGCTCTAGCTAGTGGTCACAACAAGAATTAAGTTCCAACCCAGAAGCACTTTGTGAAGCAGGCAGCCCTGGATAGATTTCCAATAGGGGATGGCAAGCTTAAGCAAGATAGAACTACGGCTAATCTCCACCCTTTCTCCCTCTATCTCTCTCTCTCTCTATCTCTCTCTCCCTCTATCTCGCTCTCTCTAGCTCTGTCCCTCTCACACAATTCCCATTACTCTTACAGTTTCTTATCTCTCCCTTTCTTCAATCTCGCCTTTTTTAGTTTCTCTTTTTTCTTCTCATTTGATCTTCCTTTCCTCTTCTGTACCTGTCTTCCTTCCCTCTTTTTTCTTATTATCCTCTTTCTGCATATTTCTTTTATCACGTACTATTTTCACGCATCTTCTTCATCTGAGCATCTTTCAGCGTCTCTCTCTCTCTCATTCCACTACGAGGAAACATATGTCTGCTACAGCCGTCGATTCTCCTGAATCATCAAACGTCTTGATTTCCGCCGGAACAAAGTAGAGTGATAGTAGAGTCGCCTTGAGTAAAACACATATACATATATATATATATATATATATTTATATATAAATATCATTATGCTGAGTTTATGGAAAGGAGTTGGTGATAGTGTGAGCGAGACCAGTCACTACGACCACCATCTGACCCATAGTGACCCCCTTAACAAGTGACCAGGCAGAGGAAAGTCCACACAGGCGTTTGTGTTTTAGTGAGAAAGGAAAAGTCTGGCAGGTGGCCTACGGAGATAATGGAGGACCTCTGATCACGAAAGCGTCCCCGCTTAGATGTAATGACAGACAACC
Source organism: Novumbra hubbsi (assembly GCA_016801125.1). Lineage (NCBI taxonomy): Eukaryota > Metazoa > Chordata > Actinopteri > Esociformes > Umbridae > Novumbra > Novumbra hubbsi. Next base: position 9,602 of record JACXGK010005687.1, read on the forward strand.
CCTGCCCCTTACAGTGTGTTTACTCTCAGGTGGGGAAGGTGAGAGGTTTCCACCCAAAGAATTAGGAATTAGAGTTTGGATGTCTTTTAATGTGAAGTCCACTGTGGTTCAACCGGGGCACAGGAGCACTGTGGCCGTGGTAACAGTCAAGATGGCCGCCTTAAAGCCAAAACGCGTGTCCTCAGCTGGCAGAGCGCGCGCAACCAAAGCTAGGGCTGTGGGTTCGATTCCTTCCGAGGACCAGCGCCAGACACCCACTTAAGGACGTGGGTGCTCACCGCTAAGGGGTCTTCGCAAAAGAGTGTCTAGCAAATTAGCGGAAATCGGTCACGCCTGCGGTTCGCTCACCCATGGAAGCCAGGGAGATAAAAGCTGGTTTGTGCCGTTTGTTAATTGACTTCCGTTGTTGGTAATGACAGGCCTGAGCAGAAGCTTCAATAAAATACCACAATGCACAAGACAGCTTCCGTTACGGTTTCCAACAGCAGTGGGGTCTGGCCAGCAGTGCTAAGTAGCAAACATGACCATAAGTGCACTTCAAAATGTTAATTTCAGGCAAAAATAGGAAGAGGTTATGTGAATATCAAATAAATGCAAACTGGGATGCTGAACTCTGTGTGAGCCCTATCTATCACATTACTTGTACTTCCAGATAATCCAGGATGCTGACCTCTGTGTGAGCCCTATCTATCACATTACTTGTACTTCCAGATAATCCAGGATGCTGACCTCTGTGTGAGCTCTATCTATCACATTACTTGTATTTACAGATAATCCGGGATGCTGACCTCTGTGTGAGCCCTATCTATCACATTACTTGTATTTCCAGATAATCCAGGATGCTGACCTCTGTGTGAGCTCTATCTATCACATTACTTGTATTTACAGATAATCCAGGATGCTGACCTCTGTGTGAGCTCTATCTATCACATTACTTGTATTTACAGATAATCCGGGATGCTGACCTCTGTGTGAGCCCTATCTATCACATTACTTGTATTTCCAGATAATCCAGGATGCTGACCTCTGTGTGAGCCCTATCTATCACATTACTTGTATTTCCAGATAATTCGGGATGCTGACCTCTGTGAATCAGGACATCAGCCCTCAACCCTGTCCAACAGACTGACACAGCCCAGCCCAACTACAACAAAATGTAAAAAGATCTTACTAGTTAGGTGGGTTTATGCCGTTCTTCCATATTACCACATTTAAGGATTATTGTTAATTTCACCAGGCGTGACTCTGAAAAGCATCTTTTACAGCGGAAAAGAAAGATAGCTCCATCCAACAAACTGTGCTCTCCTCTGTCCTGACAACAGAATAGTGGAACCAGCTTCCCCCCATCTTCCGAAAAAAACTACCATTATCAATAGTATCTAAAAGACCTCTGTTCAATAACTAATGGTATATTTTATTGAACTTATTTAATCATAGCGTGTTCAGTTTAGTTGATTGTTTGGTCCTTCTAGGTACTGTTTTGAAGTGGGTGCTGGGTTGTTTGGTGGTTCTACCTAGCTACCTTAAGAGGAATAAAGTATGAAAAGTTTACGACAAATACAGTATTTATCTGCAATTATGCCGTTTTCTTTGGAGGTCTTCTCTTAAGCAGAGGCTACGCGTAGAACCGAGCATCCTAACGTATCCCTTCACAGCTCGGATAAAGGTATCATTTACGGTATCTGTATTGACAAGTCTATTGATCTGCTATGATAGGCCGGTCATAGTTGATTGCTGAACAAAGCCGCGGGCCTATCGTATGCTACAGAGGCAACACCAAATAGAACATCAATGCAGTGTGGTTGGTTGATCCATTTGTTACACCGCTGAACAAACGAAACGGTATTATGACACATAAACGTACCCTAATCGTCAATCAATAATGAGGAAAAAACTGCCCTGGATTCAATCAGGCTGTCACCGGGTCGAAGGCCGACCAAGCCACAGGGATAACGAGCGGGGCTTCTCATTCAGCTGGCTCTCAGCATGTGGGCCAGGAACCCCGAATGACCGGTGTAAACTTAGTCATAAAGCGACAGCTTCAAAATAAAGAAGAGAAAAAGTGGTAAAACTAGGGTGCCTCACAGGAACATCACAAGCCTTCAGAACACCTGGTGCCAGACCGCTGGTCGAGCGCAGGGATCCAATTAGTGCCCGTTCTCTTTCAACGTGCTCAGGTGAACCCATGCTGTATATCTGGGGCCAGAGAGCTCAGCCGTGGCTGTTGCCCGGGGAGATACACGTCCCCCCGTGGAACCTGTAATTCCCAGCTCCCGCGTGATGAGGAGCAATACAGCCAAGGTGTGGGGGAAAGTCGCAAGGCGTGGCCCGATCTTAGACTCTCCCAAACCATTTGAGAACGAGCTTCCGTCGCGCTCAGTCGGTAGAGGAGAAAATGGCCCGTCATTTATAGGTAACCCCTCACCTCCTATTGACTGTGTGCTGGACGTGCTACAAAAACACAAACTTAGCAGTCATACTCCATTGTGAATTACTAAAATAATGAAGCTGGCTACTCTTATTAAGTAAAAACCAGTGTGTGAATTTAGAAAAAACTAACAATTGCAGGTGATTAAAATTGTCTGTCAATTATTTGCATTTGCAGTAGACTATTTTCAATGTAGAGCTATTGGCAGAGCACAGGGTATTTTGTGATTTGGGTAATTTGTTCATCAAGAAGGTGAGAGTTATAAAATAATTGACCATGTATAAGGTGGCAATGTAGGTCCTTGTCTTACATAATTGCTACATTCACTGTCAATTTTACAATAGGGTAAGGATATTTTGCCTTACCCAGATTGCATTTTGGCAACACAATAATTAAAATGCAGTCGGATGGTTCAATGTGGATCCTGAGGCAAAACTAGGTGAGAACACACATACTGGATGCCATTTAGGAAGAAGCCAGTAAAGCAGCTTTGTTCCCCGTTTCCTGTAAACAGATAAAGGCCATGCCTCGTTGCATTAAAACATGCATGAGAATAGATGTTTCTTATCCAAGGGAAAATCTAATAAAGCTAGGATATAGGCCTCTGCTAATAATAGGATGGCATTTTCAACAACATACTATTAGATAAGAAATACCATTGGTTTCCCAGGCCGGCTCAGTATTGTGCCAAGATACAGAGGTCATTGCAGGGCGGCGAGTCGGCCAATCACAGAGAACCTGTCCATGGTTCTGAAAAGGGCCCTGCAAGGCCGCGCTGGACGCTCCAAATCGACAGCGAATCGCTCGTGAAAAAGGCTAAATATGGGCCACCGTTCCAGAAAAGGAGTCCGGCTACATTCCGTTCGGAGTTTACTCTTCACTTAAAGTTGACGTGACAGTGTAGTCTCATCCTTCAGCCGTGGGTTGAGAGAGATTCTTAGGGGAAAACCACGTGTGTCACGCAGCGTTTTCCTATGGATATGTTAATGCATAGGTCCAGTACGGCATTCAGTGGGCGTCTGGGGCTGGATACAAAGATGATGTGTAGGCTATATGTGAGGAAACCAATGCAACCGCTACGCCACAGATGCTGGTGAGGCTGGATTCCATGCACGCGACCACCGTCTGCCGTGCCCAGATCACTCTCTCCCGCTCTCTGTTGCTATGGGCCCACGCCTCTGCTCTGTGTGTGTGTGTGTGTGTGTGTGTGTGTTGTTGCCACTGCTCTCAGAGGCAGCGGTGGGGAGGCAGCAATGTTCGCTGGTCGGTAATCACAAGTTGAAAAAATTATAAACCCGCGCTTTGTATGCAGTATTAACGTATACGTTAATATACTATTGACAGCATATTCACTGTTTTTCTAAAGGCTACTGTATTGATGTAGTCAAGCTCCACCGAACGCGGAAAGAACCAACAGCTTTACATGCGCAACATGCATGCAACACACACGTTTCGAACACGGGCTATTGCGCGGTGTTTTGATTTTGCATTTTGTGAGCTCGCTAAAACCTAAGCTTACGTCGCTGAAACCTGAGCAAAATCCTCCAAAAAAAGGTGATTATAGCGGGATGACAACCGAGGCCCTGTATATACCCGCGTCTTTAATTGGATTGGAAATCATAAAAACAGCCTGTTAAATAACCTGTTAATATGCACATGTTCTGTCAGTTGCAAAACTACATTTTAAAAATAATACATGTTTCTGGCGAGTATCGATATATGTTAAAGGAATCGATAGGTGATTGAAAATATCAATGCGCATCTGTGGGTTTTCGTTTTGTGCATACAATTAGGCCGTGCGCTTCCTCCGTTGCATTCTACGGTTACGAAATAGATTTCTATTCTGAATGCTTTCAAAATTAATCAATCCGCAAGTTCCCAAACAAACAATAAGCATTCGGCTTGCGGCAAATGCATGCGTGAAACCTTATTCAACCTATAGGGGTAGAAGCATCTGTCAGTCTGTTGGTTACCTGTCGGTTAATAATAATGATCTGTTGCTGCTTGGTTAACCGACTGTGGCTGGTTGCATGCATGCAATGATAACACATGGACGCGGAAGACACCTTGACCGCCCAATAACACCTGGAGTCTAATTTGCATATCTTGAATAGAGAAGGTAAACACCCAATTTCCGGAGTTTTCCAATCTCGAGACCACGATAGCTGGAATACATGAAATTCACCCCAACTCTCCAGCACACAGACTCGGACACAGTTTGAAAACAACTAAATATACAAATGTGCATTACCTTGATGGTTCTCCAGGGTGTCCTCCGGTATGTACATGTTTTTGCTTTCATTTACCATAAATATGGTCCAGCTTTATCCGTAGGTGAATGGAGAAAAAAGGTTGTGAAGAGGAGGGGTAGCGGGGAAACACAACCAAAGAGGAGAAAAAGGAAGAAAAAAAAGAAAAGAAAAATAATAATGCCCGGGGAGCTTTCGGTATTCCTTTTTTTTTTGCGGTTTAGTAAATATTACCTGATCCCCATTCTGGAGCTGAAACACAGAAATAGACATTCGCTAGAACCACCTAAGAAGACAAACCAGTGCATCCTTGGAACATCCGGGCCCTACCTAAGAAACATGACACTAGCACCACTTGCTGCTAGCAGCCAACCTATGAATCAAAAACCTATCACCCCGAATGTTTTAAATTGGTACATCTAAAGCCAGACCAATGACACAAAATCCCGACGCTGCCACTGACGCCGTAAAAGGAATAGAAAACAAGGTTTCAACCTTTCAGCGCAACAAAAAAATGTATATTCCAGAACTGCTCACACAGGGTTAAATCTTCCGGTAGGATCGATTCCATATGATGCTGTTAAAAAAACCGGCAGATACAGGTGGCGTGCCTCATTTAGGTATATTTTTGTCATCAATTCCAGTTTAAAATCGCACGAAACCGGAGTTCTTGAATAGCCCTACGGAGAGCGACCGCTTGTCTCTCTCTCCCTGCAGTGATACTTGTCTGGTGAGAGGAAAGAGAGAGAGAGAGAGAGGGAGAGTGCGCACGAGAACGAGAGTGGGGGTGAAGAACAAGCCCCCGTTCTCGGTAGAAGATCTGACTGGTTCCAGATGTTGCAGGCTAAATAACGTTAGAAAATAGAGTTCGTGATTTTACAGACCCGCCATCTCAGACGAGGTAACTGAATAAACTCAGTAAAGTCGGACGAAGTCGGATAGTGCGTTTCCTTTGATTTCTAGGGGATGGAGTATAGACATTAGGAAACATTTTAAACCTGACTTGGATTATGTCTGGATGTGTTCAATCCCATTTTCCAGATCTCGTTTACTGATAACTGCAGGCTAGCAATTTTACTTAGTTTACAGCTTCTTCAGCATTCCAAGACCTCGAGTTTACCCGCGAAATACGTGGCAAAAATATGCGTAATGGATACTCCTGATGGAACCTCGAAGCCCTGAACGGGTTGCACTGATATAGACACCACGCGAAGCTCGAAACATATTTCGGAGATTATATCGAAATATCAAAATAAAATATAGCTATTTCATATAAATTAATAGTGGCTTTAACCGTGGATTAAGGAAATCGTGCAGCAAATAAGGCTGTGTTTGTGAATGTCATCTGTCAATTTATGTTTTTTTTTTTAAACTGTCCTGATTGACTTCGTCTTCGGCAGGTCGTGGGAATGTATACTATGCCTAAGATTCTATGGGATGCCATTTGGAAAGTCCGTTGGATACTGCTGTGCTGTATTTCCTACCTTGGTCATTGTCACTTCTGGGAACTGAGTAGGACCTTAAGGCCCTTCTGATTCCGAGTCCTTGTCTCCTTCCCTCCACGAAACCGCAATATTATTAGCTATTCCACATCGTAAATTAGCGCGTTTTTTTGTGAGGGTAGGCCATCGCGGTTCTCTAAAAGCAAGTATGAGGACACTAAAAAGCGAGAAAGCAAAGGGAAATGTTTTGTATACAAATAGTTTTTAAACATTGCTAAAACTTTAATCATTCTCTCCAGATTTCTTCTGGTCATTGATGCTAGCAGAACAGTAAACATCTTAGAAATGTCCCCTTAAATACATTATTTATTGCTCTGTAGATAATCTGGAAAATAACAAAAAAAACACACTTGATTTATCTGGTCAACACCCACAAAATACCATCTATTTATGTATATTAACCTAAAGTCACAGCAGTGTTCATTGTCCACCTAAAAGGAACCTGTGCGGTTGTTCTATCTGCCAATAATATTTGAGATTGAAGAGCTAGTTATCGCTGCCTACAGTCACAGGGTTAGGGAACATCGAGCGCTGGAACAATTCAGATTTTTTTTTCCACCCGGTGTGGCACGTCTGATTAGTAAAACAGGATGAAAACTGGAGTACCCCACACCCCGCCCGCTTGTAGTGGCGGTTGTCAATTTTTACTCAGTGCAAGTTGCTCTGCTAAATGATTTACATGAAATGTTAATGTAATGCGCAAAGAAGAGTAAAGCAGGTACTACTGCCTTAGGGCACGAGGCTACTAATAACACTTACTGACACTACCTATAACTACTTGCAGGCTTAAGTGTAAATTACGTGTTATTGATGTGTGAGGGACTAAATATAGCCTAGTTCAATGCCCAAATAAAAAAGGCACCGTTAGACAAGGCCTAAATAAATGATACGCTTAAACGTTTCTAAAAGGGAGTGACGCCCTCTAGAGCCATTAATATAAACTGCATAGGTTTTTTCCATTAACTTGAGCAGTCTGGTTTTTCAATGACCTGTCTGCTATGCGGCAAATTTTGAACATCCATTTAAAGAGCTGTAAATAGCTAACTATTCATTGATAAACTTATAAGACTGCTTTTACCAATTATGCCTAGTGTGTACAGCAAGGAGAACATTGCCTTGAGTGTAGGGCCGGCCTATATCCAACTATGGATTGTCATAAGGTTAACTAATTATATGAATATAGTGAATCGTTGTTTTGGTGTAAACCTAGTGTAAAATGAAAGAAACCCGTCGCCCCCTACCACCAACTCCTGCTTACTGCTAATGGACCGGTCAAGATGTAAAAGTTTCGATTAACGTTCCTTGAATCCATCCACTGCGTTCAATTGGTCATGCCTAGCAAATTTTGTTTACAATCTGTTCGGCGAAACATGGCTACTGTCAAATGAGCCGTTAAGCATCTACAGTTAAACTGCACGTTTATTTATTTTTTCATTTTGTGAAATAGAATTTCTAACACTGTTGTGTTGCTGGGGTTGGTTGACAAGTCTTCATTTGACTTTAGGTCCTATCGCGATATAGCTTGTCAGTTAGCTTGTTAGCATCGCTACCTTTACTAGCGCGCCAGCCAGCTCTCGGAGAACAATGACGGCTAGCTCATCGGGTGGAAACACCTGTCTCACTGCAAAAGGTTTGGATATTAGTCTCGCAGCTCTGCAAAGACAAGATCCATACATCAACAACATAGTAGATGTGGCAAGCCAAGTGGCGTTGTATACTTTCAACAATAGGTCAAATGAATGGGTGAGTTGGACTTTGTTCGCGCGCTCCATGCTGCACTGTAATTTAGCTGCATCAAGTCGCATGGCTAAAGATCTCGGCTAGCTAAAGTAGCTGACAACTGCTATGGATTCCACAAAATGATGTATTTAGGCTACTAATGGGAATTGTCTTGGCTTGTAAAGTTATAATCTGGGAAGTTATTTATAGCTAGAAACCATGACAATAAATCTAATATTTGCTAGCACCAGCTGTTAACTAGCGTAGCTGACTCGAACTTTTGTTGCTATAATGAAATGTAGTTGTACTGAAGTGTTCCTTATTCAACTGTTATTGTGTTTAATCGGAGTAAGTAGTACTAGTTGCAACTCGTTTGTTAACACCATTACATTTCCACGCGGAATGTTGACATAGTAACTTGATAGCAGTTCATTGCGCATCGCCCGCCCAAAATGAAATATTTTGTGATGGGACGAGGGGCTGGCGTTCAAGGTAAAACAAAACCCAGAATATATTTCAACTTTAACATGTCACTGTATGTCGTGTTTGTTTTTGCAGGAGAAGACTGACGTGGAGGGGACCCTGTTTGTCTACACAAGGTGGTATGATAGTGTGTCATTGATAATGCAAACTACTTTATCAGTGTACCGCACCTCACCGAGTTCACAATACGGAGGCATATTTTTATATTCTCGGCCACTGGTGGTAGAAATGGCGCTGTCAACGAGTAACGCAAAAGAGCGGCTTTTGTATGAGTTACATTAATCACCGCTGTTTGCACTATGAACCATATGGCCAACTTATTTGAATACTTAAAGAAACCAACACGTTAGGACACAGGCCTGGTGCATAATAATTTAGTCTGAGTCGACAAGCAAACTTTACCCATCCTATTCCAGTGATAAAATGGATCTTATGAAATACATACATGACCTCCATTTACGTGACTGTGGTAAGGCCCATGTCATATTTTGTGTTCTCAGCCAAATTAACAGTTCATCTAAATTATATATTTTTCCAACTGATCCGCGTCTTGAACAATATTTCAGACGTTTTGTGCTTTTCATGCTTTATTGGGCAAAACGTGTTGAATGACAGAGGAGAGGGTTTTGCTGAATGAGCTGTATGTTGGATTCAAACTCATGCTGCAGCAGTACGTTACCACTAGAGGCAGAGGCATAGACTGTAACAAACTGGGGTGTTGTAGTAAATAAGATATTACACCTATGAGGTTACAACATTTAAGTCATTTGGTGAGGATTTTTACAGGATATATAAAAGGTATTCACTGACATGTGATCCTATAATGTACTCTTGTAGTAAGAATTCTTTTTCTTTTCTTTTTTAAAATGCTTGAATAGTAAGTTGGTGTGTCAAGACAAATAAGCATTTTTGGGGGATAATGAGGAATCTCTGCGGTCAGGTCCTGATTGTGACCTTTGGGCACATAGAGATGCCTAGAGGCTCCTCCTCTGACAGGTCCTGACTGTGACCATTGGGCACATAGAGATGCCTAGAGGCTCCTCCTCTGACAGGTCCTGACTGTGACCATTGGGCACATAGAGATGACCAGAGGCCCCCAGCCAGGAGCTAACACATTTTGACGCTTATCATCCGATCATATTTGATAGGGGCCATTCTAAATTTGGAAGTGTGACAAATATTCCAGGAATTAGGCCTCACTTAAACCAGGACTTTTCTCACCCTTCCGCCTCTTGACCGGATGTTGCTTAATGTTGTTTTTCGTACAGCTTTTTAGCTTTGCTTTACAGCATTTATAGCATTGTGTTTGGGTAATACATACAATGTGTTTGGGTAATGCATACACTGTGTTTGGGTAATGCATACACTGTGTTTGGGTAATGCATACACTGTGTTTGGGTAATGCATACACTGTGTTTGGGTAATGCATACACTGTGTTTGGGTAATGCATAGCTCTGTTAAAGCTGTATTTCAACGCGTTCTACTGGTGCCCGACTGACTCTCCCCAGACTGGCGTCTCCCCAACACGGTTTCACCATTATGAACAGGCTGAGCATGGAGAACCTGACGGAACCCATCACTAAAGACCTGGACTTCCAGCTCCAGGACCCCTTCCTGCTGTACAGAAACGCTCGCTGTAAGAAGCATTGAAAAGTACCTCCACACACGCGTACACACACGTACACACACACTTACATGCTGTAGGCAAACTGTAAGTAGTGGTTCTGAAGTAGCCGGTACTTTCCAGCCGTGGGTTTTAGATCTTTGTATCGCTGCTATTTGTCGGCGTTTGTCATGCTGCGCTTCTCAAACTGTTGCGTTTTCTCATAGCCACATATCTCTGAATGTAAATGAGTGGTTTCTTGTGCACACCAGCGACGAGAGTTGAGCGGAATTGAAACAGAACAGATCCAAGAGGAAGCCGACTCACTGCCAAATGTCAGCTCCCCTTGGCCAACCTGAAGTACTTCACGTGATGATAGCAACATGGGAGCACAGATCTGGCTTTAAAAAAAACATTTTCTCTAAAACGTTGAGCCTATCCACCAGTAGAGCTAGGGGGGGGGCACAACAGTGGTGGTATGACTTTTCTATTGGTCTGTAAAACCAGACAGGCTACATCAATTCCAGAGAATGTATTTTATTTGAGTTTGGAAATACTTGAACCTGGGTCCGTTTCAGAGAAGTATAGTCAGTTCTTCTGAGATGAACAGACGCGCACACTTAAAGCGGAGACAGGAGAGGGCCGTTTTCTAGTGGCTGTGTCTCCAGAGGTCCTTATATGGCCCAGGGGTATTTTGGTGGCAGTAGGCCCGGGTTTCACTCTCAGGTTTTCCTCGCTGTGTCTGTTTTTTGTACTTTAAGTGTTCTGCCAACGCCAGGGAGCCCGCCAGCTTAGATTAGATAACCGCCATCTACTCTGTCACTCTGCTCTCCAGGACAGAGATACGAACCTGTGTGCCGTACACTGAGGATCATGCTAAGTGACAGTCCGCTAAAACGCTTTGTTTTAGGACATTGCCGTAGTTCGTGTTTCAACGCAAAACAAAACCGGCAAGAGTTACTCACCGGCGACGCTGAGAATGCCGCTGACCCCTCGGCGTGGCGACCTGTCACGAGGGGCCGCGCAATCTTATCGCTAAACAAATATTTGGGCATCTGGTCACTGGCCCGGCAGGCAGGCAGGCTGTTTTAGAGTGTTCTCGTTTGTGACATCGCCCAGACGGGACATTCTAGAGTGTTCTGGTTTGTGACATCGCACGTTTGAGCCATTCTAGAATGTTCTCGTTTGTTACATCACCTGCATTTACTCCAGCATAGAGCGTCAGCGCGCACCTGGAATTCAGCGGTCGCCTTTAGCCGTAGTTTGCGCTGACCACCTATGATATTGTAAACAAGGGGCAATCGCCGGGGTATGTATGCCTCCCAAATAGTGCCAACTTTCCCCAAGTGCCCATATTTTTCAAATTGGACACCTGTGCTTCGGTTTGGGACAAGCGTGTGAGAGCAAGTGGGGGCTTTCCTTACCTCCCGGGCGGACATGCGTGTACCCCATCTCAGCCTCAGAGACCAGTGTCCCCTTGGCTGCCCGGACCTCGGGCTCTTCCTGCAGACGCTCATGTTTGGGTTTCCTCTGGAACCACCTTCCCAACATAGTCCTGGTGCAGCTTCCTGGTAGCAACGGTTGATAGGTCTGCCCTCTTGCTGCGTAATGTTGAAACAACGTCTGCTCGGTTGCTGCGTAACGTTGAAACAACGTCTATTCGATTGCAGGCTTAGTGTTAGGACAACGTCTTTTCTGTGGCTGCGTAACGTTGAAACAACTTCTACTTTCGGGCTGCGTAACGTAGCGATAATATACCTTCTCCGGTGCCGCGTGAAGTTGACACGTCACCTCCGGTGATGTATGTGTAACGCTGAGAGGATGTTTACGTTGGCGCTGCGCGTATCGTTGACACCAAGTCTGCTATGCTACTGTTGCATTCTTGTCTCTAGCCACTTTACTGGCCTTCCCATTCCTCCTCAACAAAATGAAAGACTGAGTTTTGTTGTCATACAGCATGGTGTTGTCCTTCAGACATTGTTAATTCCGGCACTACAGAGGTACTTCTCCTTCTTTATGGTCTGTAAGTTAAAACCGGCTCTCCGCGTTTGTCTCTGTTTAAGACGAGGTACCTCAACGATAGATTTGGCTATCCATACGCTGGTCCCATCTTTCTCTCCTCTTTGGGAATTCCTTCCTTCCGCTGGAGAATAAGTATTGGTGGAGAGACGGTTTGGTGTGAGACGTGATATCTCTGTTTTTCCGAGTCGGGGCTCATTCGAATGTGAAGTTGTATTATCTTATTCCTTCCAAGAGCGAGTTGATGACAACTGTCAAACCATAGTAATGCACTCAGTTACTATCTGCTGTAAGTAGCTTTCCCTCAGCTCCTCCAGAGACCTCTCTCCCCGTCTCTATCTCCTCCCTACTCCTTCCGTTCTTTTCTCTCCCCTCACAGGTTCTGTATTTTCCCAGGGTTTGCCGCGTCACTCGGTCCTTTTCCCAGGCGATTATCCTCCGCTTGTCTCCCCCAGACGGAGGCTGAGCACGATGGGCGGGCAGCTCCGGCACAGATATCCACAGAACTGTCAGTGCTTGTTTTGGGAACCTTCTGGCTCCGTGCTCCTCTTCTCTGTCGTCCTGGACTGCAGATGCTCACTGCACTCTCTTTGCCTGCCAGTAGCTAGAGTGGGCTTAACTACTTCCAGGCTCTTTAGTCTCCACCCTGACACTCACCCCTATCTATTTAGTCTCCACCCTGACACTCACCCGTATCTCTTTAGTCCCCACCCTGACACTCATCCCTCTCTTTTGTCTACACCCTGACACTCATCCCTCTCTTTAGTCTCCACCCTGACACTCACCCCTATCTATTTAATATCCACCCTGACACTCACCCCTATCTCTTTAGTCTCCACCCTGACACTCATCCCTGTCTTTAGTCTACACCCTGATAGTCATCCCGCTCTTTAGTCTCCACCCTGACACTCATCCCTGTCTTTAGTCTACACCCTGATACTCATGCCGCTCTTTAGTCTACACCCTGATACTCATCCCTCTCTTTATTCTCCACCCTGACACTCATCCCTATCTATTTAGTCTCCACCCTGACACTCATCCCTCTTTCTTTAGTCCCCACCCTTACACTCATCCCTCTCTTTAGTCTTCACCCTGACACTCACCCCTCTTTCTTTATTCTCCACCCTGACACTCATCCCTGTGTATTTAGTCTACACCCTGACACTCACCCCTTTTTTCTAGTGTCCACCCTGACACTCATCCCTCTCTTTAGTGTCCACCCTGACACTCACCCCTCTCTTTAGTCTCCACCCTGACACTCAGCATTGGCTCCTGTCTAGATCATTCAGTGCAGTCGATTGGAGGCTTGATCAGGGTCCCGTCCTAGAGGCATCTGCTGCCCCAACCCTTTAACCCTGAATAGCAGCCACAGACCAGACACTTGTCCTTTCCTCATTGCACACATATGTATGCAGTTGAGACTATGGCTGGGTTTACATATGCAGCGCAGTTCAGATACCCCCCCCAGCCCGCTTCAATGAATCAAATCCGCTTTGATTCATTGAAGCGGATTTGATTAATTGAAGCGGGCTGGGGGGGGGGTATCTGAACTGCACTGCATATGTAAACCCAGCCATGAATCAAATCCGCTTTGAAAGACATCCCACCTGTAAAGATGAAATGTGATTAACCTAAAGACCAATTAGTTAAGAAGCAAAGAATACAACTTGAATGGTGAAGATATGGGTTTTGAAGAAGGAAGGTGGGGAACAAACCCGCTCCACGGCAAATACCACAGACATGATTCAGGAACAACTTGGCATGATCTTAGTAAACGCTGACCACTCGCTGGATCATAACACTGTCATCGTGACTCATCAACTGTTATGTATTTATCTTTATTATGTATGAGAACTCCTCTGCCTTCCAAGAAGCATGCTTACCGCGTATGCGTGTCCTGGAGGAGACAACAAAAGATTATTCTCTGTGTGGAGTCCCTACATAATGGGCAAAGCCGAAAATACCACATATATTACTGGAAACTACGAACGTGTCTGTTTGCCAGGAACCAACACAGCCCTTAACCTGGCTTGCCAACAACACACAGATCATGGGTTTCCATGCCAACATCCATCCATTTGGTTTATTTTAGACTTTAGTTTGCATTCCCAGATTAGCGATATGGCTTTTATTACCAGTTAGTACGTTTGAACCCCCCCAGGGGTCGTGTTTCATTGTGACACACACACACACAGATTTCAACTGTGGTCTCTTTCTCACAGTGCTTTTCTGATGGGTGGGAAGGGACTGCTAGCCTGGTGGGGGCCTGGTGGGGGCCTGTGGGGGCCTGGTGGGGGGGGCCTGTGGGTCCCAGTTCAAGTGGCTCTAGTGACATTCGTGTTGCTGCTGCGGTCTGTGTTGCAGCCTGGATGGCAACTGACCCCTCTCTCTCTCTCTCTCTCCTTTTGTCCCTTCTGTATCTTTCTCTCTCCACAGTAGCTATCTATGGTATCTGGTTCTATGATAAGGTGGACTGCCAGCGCATTGCAGAGCTTATGAAGAAGTTAGTAACACACACACACACACACTTTCTCTCGCTCACACAATCTGTAGAACTTTGTCTCACACACACACACACACACACACACACACACACACACACACACACACTAGGCATTCATTTCCTCACCATTCCCCTCCCTGGAGACCCAGACACTTAGGCATACTGGCAGCTATAAATTGACTATTAATACTTAGTGGGCACTTCCCAAATGTTTCCTTCATTCGACTGAAGACCTAGGTGAAACTAGTACACTATGTAGGGACTAGAATATCATTTGGGATGCAGGAACAGTGTTTATTGGTCCAATTGGTGAACACAGTGATCTCCAGTTGATTTGTGTAGTTATTGTTTAGTTGTGTTCAGCGCCGCGCACACACACACACACAATCTAGATTAACTCAATAATCTCCATGTATTGAGTACACACACACACACACTCTAAACAGCTCCTGTCTCCAGTCTGACGAAGCAGGAGCAGGCAGTAGCCCAGCAGAACCTGGGTGGCTGGGCGTCTCCTCAAGGCCTGCCTGCAGCAGGGGATGCTGGGAAGGCTCGAGGGGTGGACATCCTGCAGATGCTGACCAAAGCACGTGATGAGTATGACAAGGTACATCATGTATTTTTGATTGCATAATCAAATTACAGACTTTAGCCTGTGTATGGTACTGTTAGAAAGGAACCGAAATCACACTGTATTTTCATTTCCTATCCATTAAAAAAAAAAAAAAAAAATGTTCTATAACACAGCCCTGTCTGTGTCTGATGTCTGATGTCTGTGACGTCATTACCATGGTCATTCATCTCAATTCGGGCCCAGAGTCTCAACCTAAATATAACTTTCCTTGTAAATTAAAGGTTAATCACTTATCCAACCGCAGGCTACTAATTAAAAAAACGAGTGACCATTCTAATTAAAAACGTTCCGGTCTCCCGTCAGGGCGGGAAGCCAGAACCTAAAGAGATTGGACAGAGTGTTCTGCCGGACAACCCAAACCTGATCAAGCCTATCCCCGTCAAACCCACGGAGAGACATCCACAGCCAGGACAACAGGAGAGGCCTGCTCAGGTGCGAACACACACGCGCACACACACACAAACTCAGTCCCGGCTCTGCCTCCCCGTCGTATCTCTTCTCACTGTCCCACGTCTTTTATTTTGTCATCCTCTCTTCCTCTCTTGTCCCCTCAAGGATCAAGGAGAGCCCCGAACCCTCTCCCTGGCCACCCTGTTTGGGGTCGAGCAGCCCAGCCGGGGGCCCGTCTCTCCCATGGCGGGGTACGGCGGCCTGGGGTCCCAGCCCCAGACCAACCCTGCCGGCGTGCGTCCTGCCGTGGCCCGGTCTCTGTCCTACGAGGACCCCTTGAGGTCCCGGCTCCAGGCCCAGCCAGGGGGCCCCGCGGTGGGCAGCGGTTCCCCACAGCACTGCCCTGCCTTCCAGAAGCTGATGAGGGAGGCCTCCTCCCAGCCGGGGTTCCAGAGAGGGGGACCCGTGGAGCCGCTCCAACCCGTCTCCGAGTCACCCGAGAACCGGCTGCTTGAGAACGGAGCCCCCTCAACCCTCCGCCACCAGGCCGGACAAGACCCCATCCAGAGACTGTTCCAGAACCAACCTACCGGCGCCACAGTTTGCATAACCACCTCCTCCACCGCCTCCTGCTGCTCCCTTCCTCTGCAGCAGCCTCGTCCTCTCCTTCCGGACCTCCAACCAGCCCAGCGCCTCCTGGTGGACCCTGTAGGCTTCCCTCTTCAATCGCAGCCCGTCTTCTTCTCCCCCAGCAAGGCGTCCCACATTCAGGCCTCCCTCCCCTCCAGGTCTCTCCCTCCCTCTCCTCATCTCCCCCAGTTCCTCCAGCAACAAGTCTCTCTCTTCCAGGGCTCCCCGTCTCAGCTCCCCGCCTTCCAACCCCAGCAGGGGCAGCTGGCGGGCATCGTGTCCCCTGGCGAGCTCCTCCAGAGGCTGCAGCGGGTTCAGCAGGAGCAGGGTCTGATCCCGGTGCCAGCCCGGCCCACCTCCAACCTGGCCCCGCGCTTCCACGAGCCAGCCGCGTCCACCCCGTCCGCTCCTCCGGCCCGGGGCCAGCCTCCTGACGGCCAGCCGGCCCGCTGGGCAGAGAAGCTGTTTGCCGGCTCCGCAGCTCAGAAGTTTCAGGTAAAGCCAATGGTGTCTTGTGGGTTTTTGAAGTAGGGACATTTTGTTTAAGGTGCAGGTGTTGCGAACTTGTGGCGCTGGGGTAGTGGGGGTACAGTTGGGGATTAGTAGAGTGGGGGGTACAGTTAAGGTGTTTTTGGGAATATATGTTGCTCCCTAGAAAGACCGTGGGTACGGGTGTGTTTGCTCCGTTCGTTTTGGACTAAGCGTCTCCCACTGACCTCCTCCAGGTGATCTCCCCCCAACGCATCCCCGCCACGGTGGCTCCGATGCTGCTCCTCTCCCCGAGCGTTTTCTCCCAAGCCAAGGCCTCCCACGTCCAGCCCAAAGTCCCCGGGGCCCCCCCGGGCCCCCCCTCAGCCCTTCGGTCCCCCCAGGCCCCTGACGAGAGCCCGTCCTGGGGCCTCACTAAGAGCCAGCTGCAGGCCACCCTGTTGCACCTCATACAGGTAGGTGGGGTCGAGGTCACGCAAACACTCGCTGTGAGGCACGTAGGGCCCCCTGAGACGCGTATACAGGAACCCACTGCCTGCCCAGGGTGTATACACCACCCCTGCTGCACGAGTGACTTAACACCACAGACGTCTGTCAAGTGCCTTTACAGAATCCCGGTTATGTCATTCCGTAATAACAAAACCTGCAATACTGCCGGCATCAAACTCTGATCTCGCCCTCTTGAAAAAAGCAGCTTGTCTCGCCCCTGGACAGCTAAATGGGTTGTTTAGGGTCCCAGATGCCTGTGTGTTTATATGACCCGTCTTCTCACTCAGTACACAGACACACTCCTGCCAAAAGGCCTTGGGGCTATTTGACAGAGTCCAGACAGGCAGTCGAACAGGAAACCTGTCCAAATACTAATGTGTTTTTTGCCATACTTTTGATCAAAGCACACTCAGATCTTTTCTCCGTTTCTCTCTGTAGAATGACAGCCCTTTCCTGGACACCATCTATAAGGCTTACACCCAAAGCTTCTCCGCAAAAACCAACGCAAACAAGTTCTGAAGGCCAAGGTCATGTTCATTAAGCCCCGCAGCGGAAGACGTTTCTGATACGCTTTGCAATGGGAAGTGAAAATGAGAATTTCCGTCTTCCTGTTTCAGTCGGTAGTAGTCCTGTTTTGTCCTCAATGAATATGTCTCTAGAACTCATCCCCAGACCAGCACAATTGTTTTATAATCCAAGGGATTTGTTGACCAGGCAAAGTTAGTCTTCCCAATGTGAGCACTGTGGATTTAATCTGTGGATTCAGATTTAGTGGAGGAAATTTGATTTTTGAACTGGATTCAATTTTTTAAGATGCATACATTTTTGTTTTAACGAGCACACAAGAAGTGAAGGTTGGGAATAGAATGTACTATAAACAAATCGAACAAATGTACTCGTTTTACAGCTTATTTGTTTTTAGAAGATTACCTTTTTTAATCACTTTACTTTTCAGGCAGGTGACATTCTTTAACTTAAATCAGATATTGGAGAAGTTGGATGGTCATTCGCATGCTTTTATATAGTATACTGTCTTTATTAAGTGCTTTTATTTTAAGAAAATACTGGAATTCTTAAACTTGGGCTACCTCAGAAGTGACCATCCTTGTCACATTTTGAATAATAGTTCCCCAACGGTTTCTGAATGGAATTACAAGATACTGTAGCACTTGGTTGTTCTTTTAGAGCAATTGGCTGTATTTTAAATGTCTGAAACTTAAATGTACCAGAGCTCAAACCACACAGTTCTTCCAAAAACGTCTCTGTGCTCACAGACGGCTAGATTCATTTTATATACTGTTTATATGTACCAAGCAAAGGGTTTAAACTATTTTGTTAGAAAAGATAATAGGATATTTTCTATTTTTCTATGGTTTTTGTCATGCCATTTGGGTTAGATTGCAAATCACAATGTTGCACAACAACATAGAACCAGAGCCAATTCAAATTAAACACACAGACCGTTACAGTAAAACCTGTTCAATTTGGTGTTCATCATCTCTTATGTTTTGCTTTAGATGGACAATTCTTTGTGAGTGAGAGGTTCTGAGTGTGAAGTGCTTCTCATAACAGTTTTTTTGGCTTACTAGTGGCTTGCTGTTACTGAATTGGAAATAAATACAAATGATTCACCTAATTCAGACTCTTCTTTTTACAGGTTTTAAACTCTGTCTGCAGTGAAGTTGAACCTAGTCAAAAACCTGATTTACATCCTTAATTCTTAACCACCCCGTTGTCTTTCTCCATATTCGAAGAAAAACACAGGCTGTTAATATTATTTTTAGTTTAAGTATGAGTTACTCTTTGACTGAATAACCTGAATTTACCAGACGCCTAGGGTGCTACTTGCCAGGTAAATTACTTGGTCGCAAGATTAGTTGAGTTTTTAGACCTCTCCAGAGAATTTGAAGACCTGCGGTGCCTTGCCTGTTGCGATGGACGGTGACAACTTCTCAATGGCGTTAGAACAAGCCAAATGCTTTCCCAGTGTCCTGTCAATACATACGGTGCACTCCCATTTTTACCAATATTCCGGTTACTATTTAATGACCTTGACAATTCAGACGACTTTGTCACCTGTAGCCACACCAATGGTACAGCCTTTCGGGTATGCGTGGTGCAAAAAAGATATAATGTAAAAACCTAATTGGAATGTACCCTAACATTGATGGACTAAACTACGTCCTCGCACTTTTAAGTAATTTGAAGAGGCACGTAAATATAGGAGAAATCATGGGAATACTTTCCCACCCACAATAAGCCGGGAACATCTGGTTTTCTCAGCAAATTTATTGTTGTTGGATGTGTGTAATTTCCATAAAAATATAGCGAGAAAAGGAGAATCCATTCGGGCATTCCTATCGTAGTAAGATCAAACAGACAAACATGAAGTCTCAATTTCTCCTTTTGTCTTCAATTTATCTCACACACACACACACACACACACACACACCATTTTTTTCTCAAACCGCAGCAATATCGATGCTGTAGGCCAGGACAAATTAGCTCCCAACATGTCCGGTATGCTACATTAGTTTTCCAATAACCAAATCCATTGTCTTCAACGTAGCCATTCATGCAGAGAAAGTACAACCAGATAATGAGGTATGTTCATATTGTACCCCGGCTCGTGGCATTTGGTTTAAGAGATGAGATGGGAGGTTATAGTGACTGTGTAATTAAGCACTAAATTATGCTGCGAAGGTATGATGTTCTTTTTTCAATTATTGACCGTTTTATGTTTATTTTGAAATCGCGTTATATGACTGTACGCTTAATATATCTATTTGTGGATTCTGCGTGGTAATTAACAAGATTGGCTTTTTTCGTGTTTAATACACAGTCACGGCCTTAGGAGACGTGTTTATGTGACTTTAGTGGTTCTCTCAGTTGAAGTTACGTTGACACACCTCATGCGTGCAAAGTTTCAATATTTATCACTTAACCAGTGTGGACGAGAGGGCGGTAAACAGATCCGTTGAGAATGGACACGTAACGAGAAGTGTCCGTGCTCCTATATTTAAAAAAGTAATGCTTTATCATAGGCTCTTAACCTGAGTGACTTACAGTAGAGTGCGTATAGATTGTCATACTTTATTAGCGCACTGCTCCCTGCGGCGATTTAATCCACAGCTCAAGTTGCAAGTGCCATGTCCCCACCCATTTGCCAGCCATCCCAAAACTCTGTAAGCACCAGGGCATGATCACGTCACTCTCCGTTACTTCCAATCGAGTGAGAAGCAGTAAAACTGACCAGTGTGACGTGAGCGTTGACGGATGGGAACGCCGGGAATTCCTCTGGGACCGAAGGAATAACATGCTGTTCCCTTCGGCGGTGGTCTATGATCTTCTATGATAGTTGATTCTTCTCGAGGGGGAATCTGGCTTGGACTCTAAACACCAGAAATAGCCAGCTGTCAAGCACGATTGTAAAACCTCTCTGCCCGTGAGACACTACTTGTATGTACAAATACCCGGAAGGTCTGGTGGAACGATGCAATAAACATGACCTTCATTAGCTACTAAATTTGTGAGAAATTCCTAGCAGATAACATCGCAGTTTGCATGGTGCACACAACCGATAAACACCATGTTGTAAAATGTATTAGCTCAGTCAGAATGAGCTCAGTTGAGATCATTCAGACAGGACGCGGCAGTACCCGCTTCATTAAAACTTTTTCATTTCGATATAATAATGTTGCTAGATCAGTTAGCTGGCATAATGAAGAATCGCTGCATTTAGCGTTTTAGACTACACGCTGACTAGCCTATCTGTGTAAACGCGTCGTCACCTCTATTCAGTTTGAAAACCGTTTCTCCTTTTAGACTTTCTGTTGTTTTCGCTACAGACCTCTGCCTGACAGTGCCCTCCAGTGATTAGCTGCTGTGTTACTGCTCGTTTAGTCCTGATCAGAAATGTGCCGGTTACTCCGTTTGTGCACTCACCGTACGCAGCTGTGCTGAAGGTTTTGTCTTGTGCATTCGATGTATCCGATACTGTCGTGCTCGATATTTGGGTGAGATATGAGGAAGGCTTTTCTGCAGTGGAATACGTGTGAGGAAATAGGTGAAACGTGTTATTATATTCGCAGGTGTGGTCTAAGGTGGTCCAGCGGTTCAAGACGCTGCCTCTAGCCCTCAGGTACTGCTGCAGCATGGGTTCGAATTTGGCCCATGTCTCCTTTTCTAGCTGGCCCCTTCCAGGAGCATTCAAATATCTTAAAACAATATTTGCAGAGGATTCATGGGTGTCATCTGGGGAACTTTCCCAGACCTTATGACGTGCCTCAGAGCAGGATTTTGTGCATACCCAGTTATATAATGCATTTAAATTCTCACGTCAAATCATTTAATGTTTGTTTAAAATGCTGTTTCCTTTAATAACATTTATTTTGTTGTTACGCTTTGTGAAACATAGAAGCTTGTGGTTTCTCAGTCAAAACAAACAACAGTGGGTCAACACAGAGCCATATTTGCATAAGGAATTAAGTGGCAGCTTCGGTCACTTTGATTTGGTTGGACTCTTCTAATGTAAATTTCTCTTGGTGTTTTTCTTGACCTCGGCGGGTTTGTTTTGTGTCGCCGGCCACTGGTACGTCAGTGCCGGTCTGGATCGGGTCAGTTTGTTCACGGTGGTGGGGTCCAAGTCGAAGTCCGAGAGCATCTCCAGGTCTGAGTGGGCCTCGGACTGGTTGTAGAGGGGGTTGTCCAGCAGGCGTGGCTGGGAGTAACAGCTGACGGTGGCGGATCCGGTGAGCCCCAGGGACTCCCACGCCCCCCCGATCTGGCTGCCGTCCCCTGGCGTGGCCCTGCGGGCTTGGCCGGTCGTCCGGTCGGTGACGGAATATCCCCTGTTGGACGCGGCGTCGTGGGGCCAGGAGCAGAGTGGGGTGGCGCGGGAGTCCTCGGGGCGACCGGAGCCCTTCCAGGGGTCCCCCGGGGCCGAGGAGGCACGCGTGGCGTTGGCCTCCATGGCGCTCTGGAAGGTCTTCAGGATGCGCTCACTCCTCTGCCTCTCCATCTTCCGACGGGACTCCACCTTGCGCCGGAGCTGCCTGCTGTCCTGCACCATCCGCCTCCTGTTGACAGACAGGCCCCTGTTGGGAGGGCTCCTTTGAGGTTTCACCCAAGCATGTCTAGACAGCGGTGGATTAGAGGTGCTCAGGGAACATATCGTCTAGACAGCGGTGGATTAGACGTGCTCAGGGAACACATCGTCTAGACAGCGGTGGATTAGACGTGCTCAGGGAACACATCGTCTAGACAGCGGTGGATTAGACGTGCTCAGGGAACACATCGTCTAGACAGCGGTGGATTAGACGTGCTCAGGGAACACATCGTCTAGACAGCGGTGGATTAGACGTGCTAAGGGAACACA
>JACXGK010005688.1:0-31927 GCA_016801125.1 Novumbra hubbsi
TTATACATCTGAGTCAGAATTTTAACTATTTACACCTTATATGGGATCTACTGTACATATGTAATGTATGTTTTAACTTTTGCCCTTTTCTGGCCTCCAAATCAATTATGATTAACAAATTACAAAAACAAATGTGGCCCTCCATTTCATTTCAAAATCCTGATGTGGCCCCCGAGCCAAAATATTTGCCCACCCCTGTTTTAGATGTATGAAACCGTGCATGCATTTTGGTGTAACACAGACCACAACCCCTTGTGCACATTTGTTTCGTACTTTCACAACTGCTTCGTGAAGTGACGAGGCTTTCCAGCTAATTGTATTACACTCGATGCCTCATGTAACGTAGTCCACAGTAGTGACACCTGCTGCTAAAAATAATTTTGCCCACCCTATATCATATTGGGAAGGGGGGACCATTTTTGGCATGCGAGAAAATGAGCTTGCCGAAATTTGCCCGCCCTTACAATGTGCTGTTTTTTCACTAGTTCAAAATACCTTTTGTGGCACAATATATTATGACGAGGTTGCCAATAGTGGAATACTCGCGTACTATCCTTGCATACTATATACACTAAATAGTATAGTCACAATCATCCGCATCATACTTGTATGTATTATGCTATTTGAGATTCACACTACTTTCTCAGTCGGTTATTCTTCTTTTTCGATGTTTTATGTTGTTTGGTATCCAACTTTAATGGTGCATTACCGCCACTTACTGCACTGGAGTGTGAAACAGAGATGGACAAATTATATTTGCTCCCGTGCCCTTTAAAAATCATAACACGTGAATAAACGTTGTTGTAATTCACAGTAACCTCCTAAATTACATCATTTGAACCCTTTGACTTCTCATCTTCAAACTCACTTTCTCTTTCATATTTCAGACACTTGACCAGTACGCTCAAGATTCAGTACTGTCACAAAAAGTCAGATCTACCCACAACTTAGGTCTACAGTGACCCACTATTATACCAGCAAAAAATATTTCCTCGCTACTCTCTTCCTGCAACCCTCCTGTCCAAACCAGTCCTAGAATGTTGTATAAACGTCTTCCTTTCTCCTTTCTCCTTATTATGTATTATGTGTTCCATAATGCCTGCCACATCGTCATCATAAACCAAATCATTGTTTAAGCCTCTCCTTTACTCATGGTAAACCATTACCTCTATATATTCCTTCCTACTGGCTTGCTTAGCCAACATGACCACTTTCTCATTCCCCTAACCTCTCATAAATTGTTATATATATTTGAAAAATAATATTCTCTACCCGTGTTTGAAAGAACCAGAAAGAACACTGATTGTATGTTAGCTAAAACGTAAAAGAGAATCCTTGAGACATTTCTAATAACTCCGGTTCACTTCATTGAAAAAAACGTTCCATATTCAAATCTGTATGTAATCAACATTTCATCATTCAAGTCGGGATCTCAGGGAGTAACCTACATTATGCTGCCAACACAAAAAAATGCAGAATTGAATGGACTGCATACAATGATACGGATACGTAAACAAATGCATGTGTAACAATCTCATCACTTCAAATGTCGGTATTCATTCATAATTCCTTACAGTCAATAAATAAATAAACTGGAATTCTTTTAACCTTAGTATACACTATTCAGATGGTCCCTTAGCTCCACTGTTGTTGGAAACATGGCTGCTAGTAGACCATATGGGACTTCGACGAGCTTTCGAAAAATTATTTTTTAAATTGTCAGCCAAATGGGAAATATTAAAGCTAGTATTTTCTTCCAGTTAGATTTGGAAATGTTTTCATAATTAAAAGGTTAACTATCTTAACTCTCCAGTCACTGTCGTAGCTAGCTATGTGTAGCTCTGTAAAACAAGGGATCAAAATGGAAAGTTCGAGTGTCAGTACTAAAATGAACAACTTATTGATTTGCCGAAATCTACCCCCCACCAACACGAAAAGACATGAAAGGACGTTGTATAATTTGACCACCATTGAAGACGACGACGATGATGATGTTGAATTTGACAGTAAGTTGGTAGACATCGGATATTGTTTAAATATGGCTCGTCAACTCGCTAGCTACTGCAGCAGAACATTTTGTATTCTCAAGCATTCACGTGTTTTGATTACTTTAGTTAATCTTCTGCCAGCAAACATCAGGTTCATTCAAATTCTATTATTTTGTTGTAAAAGCAGGTTGGGGCACATTTCGTACACTCGTCAGTTACGTTGCCGAATCGGTTGTCAAATTAAGATATGTTGCAGTCCTAGTTTATGGTACTTTTATATTGATAGCTAGTGTGCAAAATGAAACATTACCATTTCTGTAGTGAGAATTCATTTCTTAATTAAAGCCCCTTCTGATAGCAATCAAGTAAATGCTATTTAATGTAGCTGGAGTGCAATACAGTTGATGGCCGTCAGTTCAACACAAGCAATCACTGATGTAAGAATACAGAATAAAGCAACACAAGTATGAGAGTAGCCCAAAATACATGGAGCTGTAGTTATACCCCCTGGGCGGCCTGGGGTGGAGGAGACTAGGGACTGTTGTTGACAGATAAGCCTTACAACTGAGCACACCCAGGCATGCTTAAACAAGATGGGCTACCTGACTAGAGTGTTTAGACTTAATCGTGAAATAGTGTTGGAATACATTTCATTTAGAAATATGTAATATCACACATACCAGTAAACAAAATGGACCTAGGATCGAAAGAAATTGCAGCGTTAATTGCCAGTGTTATTGCTGAAGGTAAGAAACACATTCTATTTCAAAACTGCAAAGCTTTTTTTCTTGCGGTATTTAAGTAATCACAGACATGTATACATTGTTGGCCACCATGTCCTTGCTACAGGAAGTTAGGTGAAGCCCAACTTCGCTGTTGTCCATCAATTACCTCTAGGTTATCTAATTGTGCCGGTCATTAAGCTTTCGGATTTCAACCAGCGTTCCTTTCGGTTACTAGCTATCAAAACCAAAATTGTATTGATTAAACCTACTGTTTTTTCCTGTTCGGTTTTGTGCTTCTCTATTTCACCACAGCTTCGGACTCAAATAGCTGTGAGTTTTTGATGGCTGGCAAGCAATATCCATCCATCCAGGACTTTGCCTCTGCCATCCCAAATCACCTTCTCCTTGGATCCTTGCTGGAACATCTGTGCTTTGTCTATGATAATGACCCGACCCGCTCACGTATGCTGTTCAAAGGTAAAGGAGGGTGTGATAATATGAGAACCGTTTTACATTTGATGCCATCTACATGCATGTTAAACATTCAGACAGTTTGACATTCAGGCCCTTTGGATTTGCACGTTAATAAATGCATTAAGAAATACAATTCTGTCTAGTATTTGGAAATGTACTTAATTATTTACCTACCTCACTTATCCACATTTTATTGTTTTGTAGCATGAAATAAAAAATAATTTAATCAGGATTTTTGTTGCACTTATTTACACAGAAGTCCATAATGTCAAAGTGAAAAATAAAAACGGTTCTTCTAAATAAATTACAATACAAAACACCTTGCCTATGTTTTCATCCCCTTTGACTCCTAAATTAACTGTGGTGCAACCAATTGTCATTAAAATAAATTAGTTCAATGGAGTCCACTTATGGGCCATTAGGTGTTTCATATGATTTCAGGTTAAATACACCTGTATTTGGGAAGCCTCACAGTCTGTTAATACCTATATAAAACCAACAAAGTGCATCATGGAGATAAAGGAACATTCAAAGCAAAACTGGAATAAAGTTCTTTAAGAGCACCAAAGGTTTAGGATATAAGCACATTTCCACGGCATTGAATAATCTCCAGTGCACAGTGAAATCTATTATTATGTAATAGAGAATATGTAAATCTGTCTAAACAAGACCTTAAAATCTGAGTATATGTTACATTAACTTCCCTCTTGTTGTGTGTTTGCCATCCACTGCAGTTATTGGTCAGCGTCTATCTGCTATGAATCTCCTTTCGCCATTGGCGATTAGTGATGAATTC
Source organism: Novumbra hubbsi (assembly GCA_016801125.1). NCBI lineage: Eukaryota > Metazoa > Chordata > Actinopteri > Esociformes > Umbridae > Novumbra > Novumbra hubbsi. The sequence goes on from JACXGK010005688.1 coordinate 3,984, forward strand.
AGTACGGTCAGACTCCAACACAACAGAGCCTTCACTGAACTGCTTCATGCTGCCAGCACATCCCTGCCTCCACAGGTAACGCAGTGAAAGAGGTTGACACTCTGCCTACATTACCAACTACAGTTTGTAAATGAGCATTCCTTCATGTCATTTCAGGGGAAAAAGGTATTCAACACAGACTCTCAGAGCCTTGCGCTAAGGTAGGAAAACTTACATTTGAGGTTTAATGATAAACCAGTGTTACCCTATTCTAGTGAAATGAAATATTTCACCTTGTCAAGGAATCTTCTAATGTTTTTGTTTTTGAGAAATCAAACAGAGCAGCTTTTTAGAGATGCCCCTTTCACAAAGGACAATATAAAATCAATGACTTTTATTATGCTGTCATATTGTTTATACATAGTGTATTAATTGCACAGCTCATTTTATCTAATTTGCTAAAATGTAATTTACAGAAAATTATAAAGAAATTAGGTTCATGCTTGTTTGAAAACAAGCAACAAGACAGAACATCAAATAGAAAGTACCGACCCAATAATACATTGATGGAACGCCAGTATGTTTTCAAAATATGTAGATAATGACCCTTGTTCATGGAAATCTCAGATTCTATCATAGGGAGATACTTCCCATCCTATCTGCGGAATAGAGTGAAATAAATAAATGATTCCTTAATAAAGCAGTGATACGATATTTAATATGGTGGTACATTTCTTTGTATTATATTTTTGTATCTCTGAATTATCTTTCTGACGTGGTTTTTCATGATCTTCAACCAGATCTGAGTTTGATTGTGAGGATATGACGAAGATTATATTGATACCCTCTCTGCTGGTGAAATGATAATACAATCAATTTGAGATAGAAAATTATAGTACACATGTTTCATGAATGAGGGCCAATTCATAATTTGCCAAAATGAGACTAAGAGAATTGTTTGGTGCTTGTTCAGCTTGGGTCCAGTGCGCTATTTGTTCTTCTCTTGGATTTGGAAGGTTCTGTGGAGGGCAATTTGACTGAAAACTTTAATTTAGTTTTACTTTTCCTTTTATAGATCAAAGGAAGGATTTTTCCAGGCACAAACATCTCGCTACCTCAGTGAATTCGAACAGCTCTCTAGACTTGGGAAAGGATCTTATGGCAATGTATTTAAGGTACTAAATGTTGAAGTTAAAATAAAACCGATGCCACTGCATTGATAAAGCATACAATAGATAAATCCCTCCACCAAATGTGCATTTATCTGCTCTCTAGGTATCAAACAAGCTGGATGGACAGATGTATGCTGTGAAGAAAATTCTCATTAATAATGTTTCAAGGGATGATTGCATGAAGGTATGCTATTGATCATCTATAAGAAATATTACAACTCAATATACACTCTGGAGAAAATTAAGAGACGACTGCACATTTTTCTTTACTTTCCAAAGAAGTTGAAAAGGAAACATTTTGAGTGAGAAACAGAATGGTTTAATTTAAGAGACCACTGCAATCTCTCTTCTACTCTTCTGTTCCTCACTCAAAACTTTTCTTATCAAATCATTTGGAAATGAAAGAAAAAAGTGCAGTGGGCTCTTATTTCTTTTAAAGACCTGCCCTGAAAGTGCAGTATTTTTCAGTGCAGTGATTATTGAATGTAAATTTGCTTTAATATTTCCTGATTTTGTTTCAGGTTCTCAGAGAGGTGAAAGTCTTATCTAGTCTTCAGCACATGAACGTAGTGGGCTATCACACTGCCTGGATGGAGCATGTTGCACCTGCTTTCAGCCGTGAGTTCCCTTGTGTCCTTTGACATGGATCAGTAAAGCAATTTAAGGCAATATATTCATAGCTAACATCCCTATTATTTTATTTTTCCCTTCACATCATTTATATTTAGTACCATTTCTGTATTCAGATCCAGCATCAATACTAGCCTTGGAAACACCTGCACTGCTAGACCGGTAAGATTATATCTCTGATAAATGAATTACAAGACATATTATGATCCACTATCATAACAAACACGTTTCATCCCCTAGCAGCACCAAGGAGAGTGTGACCAGTAGTAACGGCTCCTCAATAGTCTTCGAGAACTCCTATCACTCGAGGGACTCGATGGCCAAAGCGCCAGATCACCTCCCAGTGAAAGCCCTGGTCCCTAATGAGAACGCACAGGTGGTGTGTCCAAATGGCATACGCCACGCCCGCATCCCGGAGAACGTTGTTCCCTGCATGTTCCTGGGACCGCGTGGCCTCACGGCTGAAGGCTGCCCAGCGATCAGCCGGGACGGTTCGGCCATGTCAGAGGAAACCTCCGAAAACAGGATGGAGCTGAACAACAACTCCTACGCTGACCTGGGGAGCAAGACGTGGGACACAAAATGTCCTGCCAAGGAGGTATTGATACATGTACCTTACATGATGGGACTGCAATACAATGCAATACTCTGTGGTTTTTACTAGATACTCTTCAAATCCTGGACGTCTATGTATGGTTACGGATCTTGGTGTATGTGTGTATATAGCTGATTTTTCTCCAGTTGTAAAGGACACTGCTTTGACTACCTCAGGTTCAGTTCCACCTCATGCTGTATATCCAGATGCAGTTGTGTGAACGCTCCCTCAAAGACTGGATCTCAGACCGGACCACTCGATACAACTCTCGGAGTAAGAATATAAACATACTACTTATTATGCAAATGCTCATATCTACAGCAACGAACCATGTAAGACGACATGTTTCATGCATTTTTGTCCTGGGAATCAAACCCTTTTTTTGGTGTTTGAAGCGCCATGTTTTACCAACAGAGCTCCACAATTGATATATACCATACATATTGAGATGACGATGAGATGCAGCGCTTTTCTTTTGTTGCTTTAGTTTGTCAATAATCATAATTTATTCAACTTCTATAGCACTTTTCATTATAGAAGATCATCTCAAAGTGCTTGAAAAAGCAAAATAAAGTAAAATGTCTTTAATTAGAGTAGGTCTTGAATAGAGCTTTTTTACAGAGGTCCTCTGGTGGCAGGCAAGCACCATAGCTCACCCAACTCTTGGTCTCATCAGCACCTTGCTATCTCTGCCATCTAACATCTCCAAAGCTGCCAAGCCACTTTCTACCCACACCCCGTCCTTCTTTATGTTTCCAACTTTCCAAGTCATCACTAACAGAATTGTTAAATTCTCCCAAAATTATAAAGAGTAGATTTGAGTGTCTTTTATTTCAGTCCTTTGTAGATCTCCAGATAATAGGTAAAACCTTAGTGTAGATTTTCAATACAAATATTTCAAAGAAAACTTTCAACTAGCTCTAATGAGATGATTGAAGAAAAGTACAATTTCTGTTAAACTTTTACTGTTGAAATAAAAACAATATTGTATATAACTGATCAAAATAAATCAATCAATAAAAAGCTATTAAAATGGCATAGCAATCAGCCTAGGCTGCCATACAGGCACCATGGCAACTGGAAGGTTTATGCAGCGTCTTTCCTAGGGTTATGTTATGCAGGATTAGTTTATATGGAGCATGTCTTGGCTTTTGTGTTTTAGGTCCTTACGAGTCAGTGGACACTGAACAAACCCTCAGCATTCTACATAAAATACTTGAAGGGGTGGAATACATTCACTCAAGAGGAATCATGCACAGGGACCTTAAGGTATGTTCTTGCAAGTGTGAGTAAACCATATCCATAACAAAAAAAGTGCACCATCAAATGACGGCAATAAGAGGTTTGCCACTCTTATGATGTAGGTCCTTTAAAAAAAAAAAAAAACTTTACCTGGAGGGTGATGGAATGTGTTTAAATAATGTGTATGAAAAAAAAATAAATTTAATCAACTCATGGACAAAAGTATTTAGATTTCGTGGGGCGTAGTGAAGTCCTCTGCATTGGGTAGGCGAGGTGAGATGTCGTCACTCTCGTTAACAAAAGTGACATTGCATGTGTTTTCCCAGTGGTTGAACACAAAGTGGTGCATCTTGTCTGGCAGAACTTGCTTCAGGCCCTCCCTGTCTGCCCTCCTGCCGTACAGTTGGTAGATGTGGATCTTCGCTATGTCCATCAGGCTTCTAGGCTGTTGGCCAAGGTTCAGCAGCTGGTCCCTCTGTTTGAAGTGCTGCGAGAGCATTAAAGAACTGGGCAGCTGGCCGTGTCTGTTGGGGATGTTCAGGGGGTAGGTCAGGTTGAGTAGTTTACCCAGCAGAGAGGTGCGCCTCAGATTCATCTTCTGATCCAGGAACAGAAAGAGACAGTTGTCTCCAGAAGCGGTCAGCTGGTTAATCTTGGCTCCATACTTCAGGTGGAGCTCCACCACCGCCAGGCAGCCCCCGATACAGGCCTCGTGCAGGGACGTGTGGCCTGCGTGGTTCAGTATGTCTGGGTCAGCCCCCTGGTCCAGCAGCTCCGTGATACAGCTCACGTCCACCCCCGGGGCCCCCACTGGCCGGCTGGATGCTGCCAGGGAAGCCAGGTGAAGGGGGCTGTTCCCTGACGTACTCACCACCTGAAAATAAAGGCTGTGTTTATGTGCAGCATTCCAGCCCCGTTATCGGTATGTATTCACGGAAAACGTTCCTCAGGAAACAAACAACGAGGAACTAAAAAGACCAATGAACCAACTGCCACCTTGTTGACATCCGCCCCGAGCTGAACCAGTCGGGCAGTCATCTTGGTATTGAGGATCCCGGCAGCCATAGCCAGGGGCATCATTCCGAAGTGGTCGACGGCGTCTATTCTGGCGCCGTAGCTCGCCAGGATGCTGATGGCAGACAATGCCCCGTAGCGAACTGCCAGGTGCAGCGCAGTGTGGCGGCCGTCTCTATGCTCCTAGGTGGCCACGATCAATGGAGATCAGAAATCATTGTTTCAGTCAGAAATACGCCTCCGTCATTGGCACCTCGAGGACATTTTTATTTATTAATGTTTTATTTATTCATTCATTTATTCATGGATAGTCCAGACTAGATGGTCAGATTAGTTCATCTGAGCCTTTGGAATCTTTTTTTTTGGGGGGGGGGGGGCATTAAGTGGTCATCCATGTTTCGTTGGGGTGTGAGGTGAAACGCAGGCCAAACTCCCTTAGTCGTTCGTTAACATGGGAAAAACCAGAGAACACATGGATGAAGACGAGAAGACGGACGTTGGCTAGAAAAAGATGCCTCCAATCAATGGCTTTCCAAAGAGCAGCTCAGAGGTGAAGATGGAAGAGACGGAGAACATGTTGTGGCAGGAGTTGGAGAGAAGCAGGAGGAGCCTCCAGAGTGCAAGAAGATTGAGGCCACCAAAGCACTGTCCGCCTGCACCTATTCTACCCAACCTGCCACCAAAGCACTGTCCGCCTGCACCTATTCTACCCAACCTGCCACCAAAGCACTGTCCGCCTGCACCTATTCTACCCAACCTGCCACCAAAGCACTGTCCGCCTGCACCTATTCTACCCAACCTGCCACCAAAGTGCTGTCCGCCTGCACCTATTCTACCCAACCTGCCACCAACCCCCCCCCCCCCCCCCCCCCCCCCCCCCCCCCCCCCCCCCCCCCCCCCCCCCCCCCCCCCCCCCCCCCCCCCCCCCCCCCCCCCCCCCCCCCCCCCCCCCCCCCCCCCCCCCCCCCCCCCCCCCCCCCCCCCCCCCCCCCCCCCCCCCCCCACCCACTGACACCGAAGCCACTGTATCGACCAATCATACCTGGGCGTTGACGTTGACTCCGTGTCTGCAGAGCGCTCTGAGGCAGGCCTCCGCTCGTCGCTGCATGGACACCATGGCCATCTGAAACCTGGTGCGTGGCATGGGCCAGGAGGCCGGCACGGGAGGCCGGGAGGCCGGCACGGGGGGCCGGGAGGCCGGCACGGGGGGCCAGTGGGTGATAACCAGGTGCAGTGTGTTGCGGCCTCTTTGGTCCCTGAAGTTCACGTAAGGGACGGCATACCGGAGCTCTGTAATACTGTCGGGGTCTATGTTTTTTCATGTACCTGGAGCGGACAGCCAGACTTGCGGTGCCACTTCCGAACAGCGGAAAGAAGCATCAAGCTTTTTAAGGGTTTTAAGACATTTGAAATGACAGGCCAACCGCAGAGGGGGACGTTTGGCAATACCTCTGTGCCTTGATCCCAAACACAGCAGCCCCCTGGGGGGTCTGGTCATCGTCTGCCCTGCCCTGAACCAGCTGACTCTAGTGGGCTGTAAGATCAGCCGACACGCATCATCAGAGCATGCTGACCGATGTTTGGGACCCTTAACTACTCATGGGGTCGTGGGGAGGTCAAGGAGCTGGCCCATATGGGTCACAGGCTGTTCTATATGGGTAGTGGGGTCAGTACAGATGAGGAACATCAGGCCATCCGGCTGCTGAATGGGCATTTCTGAGTGAAACCCCCTGCTCATTGGCCTTGCTGCTGGTACTCCACTCACAGCTCAAACACTCACCTGTCTTACGACCCCTGGACTCCCACACACATACTTATGGCCCATACTAATATCTGACACACCCTCCTCTCATATCCACACAGCCTGTCAGTCGGTACATTTATGTATGTGGATTTATTTTGACATGCCTTTTTGTATATCTTTATAGCTTGTATCAATATTCTGTGAGCATTTGAAGACATGGGGGAAGTACTCAGGTTAAAACGGTTTTGTTATGCTGGATGATGCATCTGTTCCTTTTTCATTTGTTGTATTCAAATGAGTGTTCCTTTTACTTCTGTTTGTATTTCAGTGGGAAGGGGGAGACCATATTGTAATGGTCTAATGCCTTTTACCTAGTATAAAATATAGATCTTTTAATGTATGGCTTCTAGATGCAAATATAAGTTTACCTGTTCTCTGGGTCTGCCCCGGCAGACAAAAGGCTCTCTAGACTCTTCACTTTCATGTAACATGCAGCCAGGTGTACTGGTAGTATGGCTGGGCCCTGCAGGAAACGGACGAGAGAAAACTTGTTTAAATTTTTTTTTTAAAACATGTTAGGAATGCCTAATGTACAAGTCGCTGCAGAAATAAAGAATACGGTAGTAAATATAGGATAAAAATAATGTTGTTATGGACTCGGGATGCGTTTTTCTGACATGGTTTAGGTCCGTCGTTAACCAAATCAAATTGTGGAAGAGTTGTGTTGCAACCGTTGCGTTTCAGACAGTTTTGAATATACATAATATTAAAGCTTTCCATGCGCTTGTAGTGTTCCAAACACTTTATGTCACAGTTTTTTTGGGGCATGATTTTAACAGGTATGTACAGTAGGCCAATGTTGTATGCGAAATAGTTTTCGCTCTGGATTTGTTAACATTTATATTAAAAACCCACTACTACTTCAATGCACTTTGGAAAGCCACATAAACGAAGCATTACTTGGCGGTTGCGTATTGATTTTGTGTGTCGAAGGTTTTCGAGGTGTGTCATAGGTTTTTTTAGTTGGTTAATTACAAATAGAAGCAAATTAGTACCATACAAATTGAGAGTTACATATCGGAAGTTTTATTATGTGGATTACCTTGGAAATAATGTCATGCAGACGCCCCGTAGTTCTTAAATCGATTTCAAAGTTGCAACCGCGTTTTTGGGTAGCAGCGATAATACGCGCAAGGTCTTCTGTCAAGATCGCATCATACAATTCACCATCAGAAGAGTTACCGTTTGACTCCATAGTTAATCTGAGAAGATTTTACATAATTGATCTTCCATTTTAGTATGCGTTGTTGAAAGCTCTCGCGTTTTTTTATGTATTTAGAGATGTCGGTTATTCCGTTTTTCTACCCTCATCAGTACAATAAAATGAGTGATTTTTCAGTGCTCTAGTGGTGTTGCTCAAAAATGCAATAATAACCACGGTTTTAAACGTCATCATTCTTTGCTGGGTAAAAACCTGTCGATTTAGTGTTGTTTTGAGTCTTTAACTCGTGGAAATAACCCGTGGGTTTTATTACACTTATCCATCTGGTATTTTGATAATAAATACATTTTTAAAAGTATTTTACATGAAGCATCTGTAACAGTGGTGGGCAAAATAATTAAATATTTTTGAGGGGATGTAAAACATAACTCACTAGCCCATTCTTATACATCTGGTTGTAAATGATTTAGACATCATCGAACCGACTGTATAAGTGTTTTAATGATTGCACCTTTTTGACATGCAAATTATTAATGATTAACAAATTGCAAATGTGGCCCTTCATTTAATTTCTATTTAATCCTGATGTGAGGCAAATTGTTTGCCCTACCCTGGTCTATACCTTTTAGCAAGAGAAAATTGCATGTTTTGGACATACCTGTAAGTGTTTGAAAATCTGTAGAATATTTCAAGATCTGTACAGGCTCTTTGACGGAGTGAGATTCTCAAAGCTTGATTGTATTAGATACATCTCCTTTGACGATTGTTTTGGCCCAGACATGGCGTATTACAAGTAATACACATTTTAAATAAAACACAACTGAAACAATAATTAATCAGTATTGTACAGTAAGCACACTGCTCAAAAAAATTAAGGGAACACCTAAATCACATATTGGGTCACAATGAACAAAATATATTAAAGATCAAAACATTGTGTACGTTGAGAACAAACCGATGTAACAACAGTCAATGGAAACCAACATCACCAACCAATTAAGTAATGGAGTAAACTTACACCGAAAATCTAATTTGTTTCAATTTTTGTGACATTTATCACGGCATCGCTTAATGTGACACAGTAGTGTGAATGGCTCCCACGTGCCTGTATGAACTCCTAACGATGTACAGCAGTCGGGATACTGTTGTTTAGCATGTGGAGGCCTGCGTTAGTCATTATGACCATACACACCATGAAAATGTAGTATGTGATGTTCAAAATGTTGTACTTTTGTTATGCTTTTTACCCCCTTTTTTTTTTTTACAGCCAATGAATATTTTCCTACAAGGACATGAATGCCATGTGAGGATTGGAGACTTTGGGCTGGCTTGTAGGGATCTAATAATGGATGATGAGGAAAAGCTAACCTCTACCTCACTGAACACTGGTGAGAAATGTATACAAAAATACTAACAATAACTATTAACATGATTATGAATACTAATAATAGTTATTACTTCAAAAGTAAGTATCTGTGGATGCTCTACGCATTGTGAGTTTGTTGATATTACTATCTGACATGCAGCTATTTGCCAATTTATATGTAAATGGTTAACTACTTGATTTATACTAGTTATAAAATAATTAATGGTTATCAGAATATATTTCATAGGTATTCACAATGACATCCAATGTTATGGCCCAAATTTAACTTGACCTCACACATTTGCCCTGGCTCAGGCTGGCTCTGGTCCTGTGTGAATTCTTAACCCTCGCTGTGCCCTTTCTGCAGGCTCCTCACACACCACCGGAGTGGGGACCTTTGTTTACGCTGCACCGGAACAGCTGACAGGCTCCCACTACGATTCAAGTGTAAAGTCATTCTTACGAAAAAGGAAAATCCTAAAAATGTTTAAGAATAAAACAACATTTGTAGAGGACATGATCGAAATATGATGCAAAAGTTTTTTCCACGAAGCAATTAAAGGGAGAAATACATCAACACTGCTTTAGGAACTGACTGTCCTTTATTTTTTATTTTTTTTGCCCCTCGCAGTCTGACATGTACAGCGTTGGCGTGTTGGCGCTGGAACTGTTCCAGCCGTTTGGGACGGAGATGGAGCGCGTACGTACTCTAGAGGACCTCCGTGAGGGGAATGTCCCGCCCTCCTTCTCCCAGCGCTGGCCGGCTCTGGCCAAGCACATCACACTGCTGACCAGCAGCGACCCCTCTCTACGCCCCAGCGCCGCACAGCTGCTGAGAAGTGAGATGTTCCGCAGCAAAGACACGGTACGTGTTACTGTTGTGATGTGTGCTCGGTGGAGTGGCCGAGTTTCAGCTTGCCATGTTATTTACAGGAAGCTGCTATTTTGTAGGATCGAACAAAGTCGAGCCAAATGATAGTGATGCATGGCTATAGTTTGTATCCAGTACCTGGGTAATTTTCAGACCGTGCATCCAGGTTCAGTCTGGTGCTAAAGTATTTACTATACAATAACTTTTAGTAACATTTTATGTCCACATTTTTTAATTTTTTTTTAGGTTATCGATGGCTTGCAAAGAAAGGTTGAGGAGCAGGAAGAGGAAATAGTTAAACTGCGCAGACAGATCAGCCAGCTGCAGATTCAAAGCACGCAGCGATTATCCCACCTCACTGACGAGACCTGACGTCCAACCTGTTGTATTCAATGTCTGAATACATTGTGAATACATTGGTGCAAATGGTTCAATGTTTGTGTGCATAGGTGTGACAATGTGCCTGTATTTACATTTTGGTAATTTGAATTCAATTACTTTCCGAAAGCACCCTTTTCATTTTAACTAACATTTCTGTATATATTTGCCCATTGAAGAATGGGACATTCTGAACATACAGGTTTCAAGGTGCAACATTTTTACCTATATTACATACCCAATTAGGCACCCATATTTTCATCACTTTAAAAGATTATTGATATAATTTAAAAACAAATCATAGAAGGTACATTTCACTTGAACGTGTGTGAGTTTAGCTTTTACAATGTTAAAACTTTACATCTTCTTATTAGTACCATAATGATGGCAGCTGGTCCAATCAATGTTTCATGTCATCCTTACGGTCTGCTTTTAGCTACTGAGCAGTCTATTCCCCTGAGTCAGATTGTTTCAATTTTATTGGCATGCTTTTGCGGGAGGCAGCGGGCATGATGTGTTTCAACCGGTGCGGGGCAAATCCCAAAAAACTCTGATCATGTAAAATAAGGTCTAAGCTATGATCATATGATTAATGTTAAAGCAGGAATTAGCTGTTATAACATGAAAAAACATATTCCCTTCTCCTGTTTGTGTAGAAAACCGTTACATGGGACTGGAGAAAGGTATGCATGTAAAGATTGACCATTCATGATCTACAACTTATAGTTTGAACCGTTCTGAGGGTTTAGGGTTTTGTTACATTTACTTTGTTTATAGACAGAAAAAGCAGATGATTAAATATATATATAAATAAAAAAATATATAAAATTGATGTAGCAGATCTACATATTACCCCTTTTGAAAGTAAATAAATAGCTACACATACATATACTTAGTTTGACCATACAATTTTTAAGCTTTTGAATTATGTCATACCAACCTTTTTTTCTGTGATGAAAACATGTCTAATAATATTATATCAAATGACACTAGGATGTATGCAGAATACAGTAGGACATTGCTGAGAATATGTCGCCTCAGTTCAAAATGTAGGGGGTGTTGTCAAAATCGAATTAAATTGAAATTCATTTATTTTGAAACTACAATAAATCCTATTTACACTCAAGTATGTAGATTGCGTTTGTAGACATTTAAATGGTCAAGATTCAGACTTGCAGGAAAATGGGTGGAATGTTTTTGCGAAAGGAGCCATAGTTCCAGAGCAATGATTAAAATCCATAACTGCAGAAGTTTATTTGTACCAGAAGCAGTGGTGTTGACCCCTGGACAATCTCAGACTCCCACATACATTTCTTCTAGTCAAGATTTCCCACATGCCAGTAGAGGGAGCTGTGGGTGAGGGAAAAGCAAAAACTGGTGTTTGTGTGGTGTGTTGAGGATGACGTTCTTGCATGAGGACCTGGAAAATCTTTATAGATAGCAATGTGCAAGACTGATCAACAATTGTGTTTTCTCAGTTGTGTAACTTTTCTTATTAAAATCTGGCAACATTTCCTATTTAGGGAGATATTTACTGTGATGTGGTCAATGTTATTGTTTGCCTGCAGTACCTTAATTTGAGCAGTAGTTTGGGGGGGGACTTGGGGGTGGGCGGAATATCCCAATCTTTTTTCAACCTTTTTCGTACAGTTTATGTTTTGGAAAAACATTGCAAACATAAACTTGCACATTAAATAAATATAATAAACATAAGTTCTGTCTTGCTGCAAATCTGTGACTATGACTATGTCCACTCAGTATTTGCGTAGCTCAGAATGAACCTCAATTTAATCTTAACTAAAAGTATGCCTACTATATTGTTTTAAAATGTCTTTACAACACACATACATTTTGGTGTCTGATGATATTTTTAAATGGAATAACAAAAGGAAACAGACATTAGTGATATAAAATAAATACAAATGCATGCATTCTGCAATTATTTACAAGATTGTTCTGAGTGACAGTTCATGTAAAGAAATCTGTCAAATTAAATGAATAACTGAGAAAAACAGTCTGGTGTAACCAAGACCTTGCACTTGAGTTCCTGAGAGGGTTTCAGACCAGTTGTGCAAATAATTTGGTGCAAATCTGTAGTTTCATGAATCTGGATAGCTGGACAATTCCACAGGTGAAAAATCCATATGGGGAGATCATGGTTACACATGGTCTGCGGTTGTTAGGGTGACTGAAAGTTTGCACAATACTTGAAAGCAATATGTCTACTGAGCATAGGTGTATAATTTATGTGGGATTTATTAGTGTAGACATAACATTACAAGGGCATCTTAATATTGTCTGAAATTAATTTACCCTTTTTACTCTGAACACAAAATGTGTAATGCAGCAATTTTATTAAAATAGCCACCCTAATCCGAGTTTTCCAGACTGCTTAAAACTCCTAAATATACCAGCTATACCTTCATCTTAACAAGTTTAGTATCATAGTGTGCAACTGTTTGACTTAATCACTGCATTTTATCAAGATAATATGACGGTTATTTATTAAACATTATTGACAATTACACGGGAAATATTGTCTACATCGTTGTCTGCAAATACACTTGTCGTAAAATAATAGTTTTTTAGGATAACAGGCCTAAAAAATGTACGCGTAGCAAACTTCTGGTTCGAAAATAAATACATATAAGACATACAAATTCCTAAATAAGAGGTCAAGTGCGGTAGGCCGGCTTGTAATGTATCTCAACATTACAAAGGTCAGACGTGTACGTACGTACGTACGTACGTACGTGCGGCTCTTGTGAACACACGGAAACTCAGCGAATCAAGAGTGGCTGTTCAACCATAGTACCCGGATTTACCCGTGGGGAAATTAACTACGTCATTGTTCACCGACGAACAAGCGCTGGAAATAAGAAATGGACATATACGTATCATAATACATTTATAAACAATACAGGTAAGGTCATTTATATCGTATTGAATGCTAAACAGCGTATTTGTTATTCATGAGAATTCTAAAGGATTAAATCCATTAGATGTTGAAATAGTTATCTTACACCGGGTGGCTCACTGAGTGTCATGTCCGAGGCAAGCGCATAACCACCGGTGAATTTTAAATCTCGAGCCCCTCCTTTTAGAACGTAGTTAGCCTAGCAGTTACCAAGCTAGCCATCTTTCCAGTTATATGAATCTTTGCGCAAATAGTTGGTCACTCCATTCTAAGGTTTAACACGGAAATCTACATATACACTATATGTATTGATTAACACCTGAAAATATTGTCTATATTGCATGGTACATAGCCTACTAGCACGTAATTGTTGCTCAATGTTAATCGCCGTAGCCCGTTTCAGTAGTATTGTTACGTTCGCCGCCGTAACCATGGCGTTTGTGGTTACTGAGTGAGTAGACCACTGTAGACAACTCGATCGTGTATTGAAGAAAGACAACACGATTTACCTTGCGAACATTTGTTACAAAAACAACGTAAGAAAGTTATATATTATTATTATTTGTTCTGGTCTCCATTTGAATTGCGTGTTAGAGGCCTATCTATTTTGCTGAAGCCTCAACCAGCCAGACTTGTAAGGCAGAGGTGGGAGGGAACAGTTCTCGTAAATGAGCATGTGTAAAAAGTCATTCTCTTAAATTGCTGGTTAGCTAGATAGCCTAGCATTTTGTTTTGTTTGAGACGATTACCACTTCTGTTGCAATTAAATCCTACAAATAATAACTTTCTACTTTTATGTATTAAGAAATTATAATAATTTATTTATTCTTATTTTTGTGTTTGCTAGTATTATTTGACCGCGGCAAATTAGACATTGCGTCTCTCCATGGCACATCTTAACGTTGGCCAACGTAGTAGGTTCTTGTACCAAACTGGCTGTGCAGGTGGTTCATCTGCTCGAAAGATTGTCATTCGTACCTCTTCTACTTAGTAAGGCTGCGCTAGTAATTTCAGGGAAACAGTTTCACTTTAGTGATTGTTCCTGTATGTCACGTGTCAGTTTTTCAATTTGTCCATGTGACTTAAAAAGCCGCAAACTAGGTAATAATATTCATCACTACGTTCATAGACAACATACATGTAGTGCATTTATACTTTGTATTGTGGTGAATGTCTCAATCACTAGCAACGTAATATATGCAATACGTGTATCAAATTCAAACTAACCCGTATCGACCCTAGTAAATTAAAGGGTGTCAATTAACAGTTCCGTTTAGTGAATTCAATGCAAAATCTAAATATTTCTTCCTTCCTTGAAATCTGCGTTCACTTTTTATGTCACAAGTCTTGTTTGCAAGACTTATGTGACCCATTTCCACCACCTGCTGATCATTTAGTGGGTCAATCCTGGTAGATGCTCTGAGATTAGGGTTACTTACTCACTGACATCCTACCTGGCACAACACAATTTCACATGTATGTAGGCACTGGTAACATCTTAGTAACAGTGTGACACTTGGAACATGACATTCAACTGTTGCTATATAAATTGCCAGAATGCCACTGCATTCCATTTCTGTACTGTACACTAAATTGTCCATAATCTGAATAGCTGCAATGTCAAAAGTGGATGGTATTTTGAAGACACCACTAGAATTTCAAATATGGTGAGATTTTAAGTGTACATTTTATGTATTTGGGGTGTTAATGTTTTACCCTCTCAGAGCTGTGATTTTGCTTTTATACCTCTGTCTCGTGTTTTTGTTGTCTTTAACAACTTGATTCCTGCTAATTATGGAAGGTTATTTCCACAAAGATAGAAGGTCGATGTTCGTTTAATATGCCAAACAAATTTTCTTTTGTCACAGTTAAGCAAACCATTTAACACACAAGTACGTGTTTTTCATAATACATTTAGTTGAAGAGTGTGATGATGATGATTAAATCTCCCTCTGTTTTTTCATATGATCACATATTCCAAAAATGCTTCTCTACTGTAAATTGCTCTGGATAAAAGCATCTGCTAAATTAAAACATGTAAATTATTCCAAATTAAGATACAGAGATGAGATACATACTGAATGAATAGGGTTTCAGAAGTGAACCAATAATTGAAACATGCATTTGCCTTTAATATCTGAAACATATAGACTGTTTGCATTCAACTACAATCTACGTGCTCCTGTATACTTTGTGTATTGGTGTAATTGTTATTTGACCCGGTTGCTAAACCCTATACTCTTATTTGGTTTAGTTCAACAGCAATGAACAATGACCATAGTTGACAGATCTTCAGAGAAGTCTGACCTTGAGTCAGCGGGGTGCAAGCGCCTCGGATCGCTGACCTACCCCGGCGGCGACGGGAACAGGATGGATGGTAGCTGCTCCAGCTGGGGTCCAGGGGGCCCTTCGTCCTCCGACACCCCCAGGGTGAAGACCGGAGGCTGCATGGGCCCTACCCCTGGAGCCACTGTCTACAGCAACAGTTCTGCTATCACAGTAGACAGGCCCAAGGAGCAAGGTGAGGAAGGTTTAAGTCCTAGATAAAGAGACATAGATTATATTTACTCCACATATACTGTGACACTGGGTCTAAAGATTTTGTACTTGTATTTAAAAAAAAAAAAAATAAATACATTGAAGTTTAATCGACTGTACAACTGTATTGGATCCAGATTTTAATAAATACAAAATCTTCCAATAAGGGAATGCTAAGTAGCTGAGGTTTCCAACTAGCTGTTCAGTTAGGTGACTATATTGTAAAGCGCTGTAGATGCTGAGGTGCAACATGTATGTCAACAACAAAGGCAGCATCAAACCTTAACTAACCTGTCAAACATGCCCTAGCTTTAAATTGGAAGTCTTTTCAAATTGTTTGTCAGAGGTTGATTATCAATTTGAACATACCTTGTGAGGTAGTCAAAAATATATAGTCGTAAAATGATCTTAAGAGAATTATTTCCAATGGTTCTGGTCAAACCTCATCCATTCCATGCATTGCAAAGCTTGCACCCCTGAATCAAACAGTCAATCACATTTATTTATTTTTACATCTGAATCAACTTGGCTACTAATCAGCAAGGACTTGAATAGTAAATTCAGGTGAGCTAGTTCAGGCTACAACAACATTATCTACCATCAGCTGTCCCTTTGTCACTGCTTCCAGCATGTATTTTACACTTAGTTTTCCCGTTTGCCTCTGCAGTGGTGATGACCAGTGAGGACGGCATCACTCTGCCCCAGAAGGTGTTGTTCCCGGCAGAGAGGCTCAGCCTTAAATGGAACCAGGGCTATCGTATTGGATCAGGTCTCCAGAATATGGGCAACAGCTGCTTCCTCAACTCAGCACTGCAGTGTCTCACCTACACCGCCCCCCTCGCCAACTACATGCTGTCCCGGGACCACTCCAAAACATGTATGTAAACGAGGAACCAGAACCACTTGTGTTCATTCCAGTAAAGAGCCGGGAGATGTATCTCAAAATAACAGCAACGTTCTGAGCAAGGCTGTAAATGGCAAGTTTCTTCTTTCTGTTAAGACTATGTCACTGATTGACCATCATTTTTGTCAATGCTCAGGTCACGAGACTGGGTTTTGTATGATGTGTACCATGCAGAATCACATCACACAAGTCTTTGCCAACTCTGGGAACGTCATCAAGCCCATTGGAGTCATCAATGAGCTTAAACGTAAGTCTTGTTTGAAGGGTGGGATTTTTAATAGTTTTTTAGTAGATTGTCTGATCCAGTGTGACATATGTGGCTATATTGATACTTCTGGTACTGCCCCATCCCCCATGGGAATTAAACCTCAAACCCTGCCTTTGCAAGCACCTTTTATCATATTATTTAAAGCCATTACAACTGCAAAATAAGTTTCCCTCCAAAAATAATAGGATTGTTTCAGCATTTTGCAGAATTGGACTTGTCTGCAAAATAGATAGTTGATGCTGTCATTTTTAGGGGGCAATATGACAGGGTAAAAATGGAATTAATTTATTAGGCAATCCCCTCCCATATCTAAATGTCACACCTGTGCAGGGATTGCAAAGCATTTCCGTTTCGGAAGCCAAGAGGACGCCCATGAGTTCCTGCGATACACTGTGGATGCTATGCAAAAGTCCTGCCTGCCTGGGAACAAGTAGGTGTTACACTGTACATCAGGGTTCATCCGGTAGAAAACCCCATTCAGGACACTTCTCATCCTACACACATGTCATTTGTGTTAGTGGGCATCTCCTATTGACCAATGCCACTGAATTCAGATACCCTGTGCCTCCCCCTAGTTGAGGGCTATGGTGCCCAAGGACAAACCAAATTAAGGTTAAGGCAATTTCCCCTGTTATTTTAAGAAGTCACCGATTTAGCATTTGTAATGATTTTATGTTTAATTTCTCAACAGGTTGGACAGGCAAACACAGGCAACCACTTTCATCCATCAGGTCTTTGGAGGGTATCTACGATCTAGAGGTAGACTCATTAGCCGATTTTATTTACTCAATCGAAGCATTGCTTGCATTTTGTTTTGGTCCTGTCTGTAAAACACAATTGTAGAGTGGATGTAAAATTACTTGAAAAAGTCAATTGATAATATTTTAGTTAATTTAAAATAAATATATTAAAATAATTTGTTTTCTTGACAAAATCATACCTGCGAATACGCAAAATATGACCTAACCATTTTCTCAATTATTTCTTTTTACAGTAAAATGCTTAAACTGCAAAGCAGTCTCAGACACGTTTGAACCTTTTTTGGATGTGGCTTTGGAAATTAAGGTAATCATGAAATACCCTGATTTACCTTGA
The DNA here is from genome assembly GCA_016801125.1 of Novumbra hubbsi. NCBI lineage: Eukaryota > Metazoa > Chordata > Actinopteri > Esociformes > Umbridae > Novumbra > Novumbra hubbsi. The sequence goes on from JACXGK010005688.1 coordinate 21,919, forward strand.
ACTACCATGAATTACCCTGAACTACCATGAATTACCAAGTACTACCATGAACCACCATGCTGTATTTTAAGACACTATGTGATACTGTGATTAGTCCCTCTCAGAATGCATCTCTAAGTTTTCCTCCCCTGTTACCTGCAGACGGCTCCCAGTGTCACCAAGGCTCTGGAGCAGTTTGTCAAGCCTGAGCAGCTGGACGGGGAGAACGCCTACAAATGCACCAAGTCAGTGGTTCAACAGTCCTTCTCTGAGTAGTTTTGCCTGCAACAGTGCCTTTGCAAACTAGTGTCCTGTATGTTTTCATCCCTTTCAGTGTCAATGGTATTCAACACATCCAACTGTGTCTTTACAGGTGTAAGAAGATGGTTCCAGCCTCTAAGAGATTCACCATCCACCGGTGCTCCAATGTGCTCACCATCTCCCTGAAGCGTTTCGCAAACTACAACGGTGGCAAGATCGCCAAGGTCGGTTTAGTGACGATCACCTGAATCCAAAACAAAACACCTCAACCCCAAGTTCACATTTGAGGTTTGTCTCCTCCTCAGGATGTGAGGTATCCTGAGTACCTGGACTTGCGCCCCTTCATGTCTCAGTCACACGGGGAGCCCCAGATCTACGTGTTGTATGCTGTCTTGGTCCACTCTGGTTTCAGCTGCCATGCTGGACACTACTACTGCTACGTCAAGGTACACTTTCATTATCATCACTACTAGTGTTGTGTTCAGGAACCAAGACTGCCCAATGGGTCAAATATTGTGTTTGATTTAACTCCTCTTCAACTATGGTTGATCCTAAACAGTGTGTGGGTTTAGGGTGTCTGGGTGATACATGTTAACAGTCTACCTCTCCCCTGTCAGGCTAGCAATGGCCAGTGGTATCAGATGAATGACTCCTCTGTGTCGGTCAGTGACCTCAGATCAGTCCTCAATCAGCAGGCCTACGTCCTTTTCTACATCAGGTGAATAGCACAACCCCTTTTAACAAGCTTGCTTGTGTCAGTGGTGATGAAGATTGTAAGATTGATGTTTGAGTATTTTATTTGTTCTATGTTTGACCCTAGAAATATGTGTTTAAGCGGTTGAGTTGCTTATGTGCACTGCCTGTTCTGACCAAGGTCACATGAACAAAAGAACGGAGAACTCAACCACACGGGTCAGCCCCCAGGAGACCCCGGCCAGTCATCCCCACGGCCCATCCTCACATCCCGGGTCAACGCTGGGCCACGACACACCAACACTGGCTTAATAGGGCCTCAGTTACCCCCACACATGACCAAGGTACAGCCTCACCACACACACCGGCCACGGCACCGCTATCTGTTCAGAAGCAGGTGTGTTCATGAGTAACTATTGCCTTGTGTTTTTTCTTTTTCTACAAAACCTTTCAATTGAATGGGAATGTCTCCATGAAGGACTATCCCACGGCCTCTAAGCCTAGCACCAGCAGTGGCAGCACGGGCACGACCAGGCACAGCTCTGCCTCCTCTCTTAACGGTCCTACCGCCGTCCCCGACCCCGCCAAGCGCCAGAAGCTCTCCTTCTTCATTGGTCAAGGCAAACAGCTCCGCCCCTCATCCTCCTCTACCGCCTCCTCTTATGCACAGTCCCCTGCCTCCTCTTTGGCGCAGTCTACCTCAGGCACATCAGCACCCTCTGGGACAGCAGAAGGAAACGGAGCCTCGTTCTTGGTGCCGTACGGCCAGGAGTCGTCGGAGGAGTCAGACCAGGAGGGAAGCAGTGGTCTGGAGAACGGCCTGGCCAAGCCTCACGTTAATGGCAGGAAGGGAGGCACTGTCTATGGCCCCGTCCCCAGAGTTCTGGCCCTGAAGACCAACGGCATGGTTACTGGACAGGCCACCGTGCACCATAACAAGAACGGACCCCACAGCTTCACCAAACTTGGCCAGAAAGGACATCAGAACGGACACCACAAAGTCAATGGCATCAAACACCCTGAGAAGGTAGTTTTTAGGCAAAACATTTTTAATATTAGAATCCACAGTCCCCCCTACATAGATCCTCCTTCAGTCCCAGTATACTGAGTGTGTGTGTTTGCTTTGCAGGTCAACGGTCATGAGGCATCTCCTGGACTGGGACCCAGCATGTCTAATGGGCTGGAGTCTCTCCACAGTGACGCAAGGTCAGTGATTGATGATGTTTTCTGAGATTCTGTCTTTATATTTTTATGTACGCATTTTTATACTTCTGGTTCCTTGTGTTTTACAGCAGAGAGGTGAATAGAGCAACGCCTAGCAACCCAAGCACTTCTGAGAGTGTGCATAGGGAAAGCAGCGATAGCTGCATCCTGCACCATATAGCGCAAAAGGCAAAAGATCATTCTGACCCCCTCTCTCAACACGCACCCTCAACATCTACTAACCCTCTTTCTTCATTGGCCGATGTTGGCGCTATGTCACCTACCAACATCTTGAGACCATCCAGCTCTGCATTCGACCCTTTGCCAGTCTCAACCACCCCAAGTTCCCTCGGTACTCCAGCAGTGTCCCCGTCACTCGCCCCACCCTGCTCTGGTCCAGGCCTTGGAGCCCCACACAGGGCTTCTGTGGAAGACAATGTGGAGACCCAGAACAGCCCGGCCGCAGGGCTTGATGGACAGCTGGACCACAAGCCCAGCTCCCTGGAGGGAAGAGACCGGCTGTGCTCTTTGGATCGAGACAAGGAGAAAGACAGGTTGCACTCTTCAGATCGGGAAAAGGAAGCTGACCATTTATGTTCTTCAGACCGCAATGGGGATCGAGACCGGCTACACTCCTCTGATCAGGACAAAGGCAGAGAAAGGGACCGGTGCCACTGGGACAAGAACCGTGAACGGAACTGGGAACGTGGTCCAAACCACTACCGCTGGGACCACCGTGACCAGCACCGGTCATACCGTGACCGCTCAGCCAGCCGGGACAAACGCCGCAACTTGGACAACGAGCATCGCAAGGAGAGGGGCAGCTACCACCCGAGAGAACGGGACCAGGACCGGTGCCGTCACCACTACCACCTCCACAGATCCAGAGAGGGCAGGGAGTGGGAGCGCAAAGAACACCGAGAGGAGCCCTACACCCGCTCCAGGTGGAGGGAGGAGAAGGGGGACAGGATGGAGGTTGTTAAAGATAGAGGACACGTAACCCTGGCCAGCCTACCGGGCTCCAGCACCAAGCCCCTTTGCCCAGCCCTCTGCTCCTCCAGACCAGCCCCGGAGAACCCAGCTGAGCCTCTGAGAGAGGGAAGCTCTGAGGAGCGTCGAGCCAAGAAACACAAGAAGAGTAAAAAGAAAAGGTCCAAGGACAAAGAGCGGCACAGAGAGAATGGGTAAAGTGATCATTTTACATTCATGGAAAACATGAAAGAAATACGCTTAGGTCATATTTTAAATCTCCAGTGCAGTTGTTATTTCAATATCAAAAGGAAACAAATTGCCTTTTAACAATGTGCAATTCCTTAAGCAGGGATTTTGCTAAGCCTGTTCTGGGAGCATTCTTATTGTGGAGAGACAATTAAAACTAGCTGGTTAAGTTCCATCACACCTGACTAAGCTAAAATGTTGTTCACACTGACCTTTCCTCCAGGAACTATGACGGTTTATTCACACTAATCTGGGTGTTCTTTCTTCCGGGAATTCTTGCGTTTCTTCACAGTGACCTGGGTGTTTGTTCCTTCAGGAACTCTGACAGTTTATTCACACTGACCTAGTGTTTTTTTCTCCGAAAGTCTGATGGTTTATTCACACTGACCTGGTTGTTCTTTCCTCCAGGAACGTTGATTCCTCTGACATGGCTGGCGACCGCAGCAGATCCTTCAAACACAAGAAGAAAAAGAGGAAGAGGCACGACACTGACACCGAGGACGAGGAGGCGGTTGGTGATATCCGCTCTAACCAGAGTAAAGTTGTGAAACGGCCTCGCTATGACGATGACACAAAACTCTCCTTCTCTTCTCACAATGGATCGTCAACATCAACCCCTCACAGGGTGACACATCGCCACCTCAATGGACACACAGGTTAGGAGATTGGGACTTCAGCCCTTTTCCTGGTTTCTGTAGATATCACATCCATTGTGTTTTTCTCTTTGTCACTGAGTTGGTCAATAATTATGAATGGAATATATTTTTTATTAGCTAATGGTTTCAGTCGACCCAATGGAAACTCAAAAGGATATTCTACCAATGGACTGTTCAATGACCCTGGCTCATAGGTTTTTTTCTGACCAACGCAGCACAATGTAAGTATCTTTTCCCCTAAATCTGTATTACTCAGGGAATATCCTTGTTTGACTGTTTGGAAAAGTTAGCTGAATTTAACTTATCTTCTTGATTGTGAAATGGGACTGTATGCAATCCTAACATCTGTCTGCTCTCATTGCAGAATTGGAATACGGCAATAAAAAATGACCTTCATGGAACCGTGGAATTAACAGGAATAACATCCCGAGTATTTGAAAGTGGTGCTGAAATATTGGGAATGGACAGTATTTGTTTTCTCAATGTTTTAAGATTCTACTTGACTCTCTTCTTTTTAACATGTACATTCTTTTTGTCCTAATCACTCTTCAGTGGTGAACACTTCTATCTCAAAATTTATGATAAAGAATTAATATATACTTCTATAAACAAAAAAGACAAAGCCTGGAGCTTTACCATCTCAACTGCTGCTCAGTGGAAGACTCAGGACTTTAAAACAAGACTCAATTTCTCCTTTGCGACTGAACCACTTGGTTTAATAATCTTATTAGAACAGAGGAAGATAAATAAGGAAACTAACTTTTTGTTGTCTAGATGACGACCAGTTTGATATGATGTCAGTTGGCTGTCAGTTGAAGTTTGTCTCCATTATCCACATCTGTATGACTGCGTAAACTGGTTTCCTCACTGTTGAAACTGCTGTTGGAGTACTGTCTTAAAGATGGGGCTGGTCTTGGCCTAATGTGGCTGTTCTGACTGTGGCTTTAACACCACCACACCCACCTGGCATGTTACCTCCAATGACTCTTGTTGTTCTGAAGCCTAAGATTGGTCTCTCAACTCTCTTCTGGAAAAGATCCCTCCCTGTAACAGCATCCTATTTTTTTTCTCACTCACTGAAGAATCCTTTCTTTAGTTTTAAACTCATTATTCAAGCATAGAAAAAGATTAATAATAATCATGACATCACTAATTGCTGTGGACATTTTGTTTTAGCATTTAAAAAATTCAGTTTGTTTTTTCTAGTGTCCATAAGAAAATACTGTGAATTTTCATTTTGAACTGTACTATCAGTTAATATATTTTATAGAAAACAATGTCCTGTATCAGGAATACCAAAATATATATTTTTTTGTTTTAGTTAATTTTCACAACATATTTTAGACCGTGTTCTATGGACATAAGTTAAATGGGTATGATGGTTTGCTTTTGGTCTATTTGGTTGGCTTTTTATTCATCCTAAAAAGACCAAAAAATACAAATGGTTATATTAATGCCTTTTTAGTTCTATAATAGCATGTCAAATTTATACATTGTACAAGGTATATAAAAAGCCTTGAATACATTTGGTTAATGTCAGAAATTGTAAATCTTCTCTTACGCAAATTGTTTGTTGGCATGAATGCTGTTGATTTGACTGGGCATGGATAAAGTGTCTGCCTTTTATATTGGATGGATGAAGTCACCTGTAAAATATTTTGGATATGAGTGATTTGTGTATTGACTGTTTGCTCATTGCTTAATTGAGTTAACTTGTAAGGTTAGAAACTACTGTTGGAACACTGGATTCAGGGCTAACAGTAGTTTAGATCATATTGCTTCCAGGTTATACACTGTTCGAAACAAGACCTGTAACTCTTATCCATATACATTAAGACACAGTTTAAGCTATAACCTAATGATTATTGTTTGTCAGACTGGTCAGTTTACACACACACACACACACCACAAAAAAAAAAAAAATGTAATCACATGTCCAAGGCTCTTGTGATATTGTTTTTAGGTTCTACAAAACATGGGGTTCCAGTATCTAACCGTCTGACAAGGCGTATTGTAGATTCATACCTTTGTGTGGAGTTGTTTCACCATCCCATGTAAAATTCGCTTTGCTCATACAACATACTTTATTTTCTGTTCATTTTAGAAATGTAACAAATTATTATCCTCTGTTAGCAGTTTGAGTACATAGTTTTGTCCATTCGTTGCTTAACTCTGAAACATGAACAAAAGGGTGTAGACAAAGTATTACATGCTACAGAACCACAAAAAAGCAAATTACAAAAATACATAGGTACAGTTTTTATATACACTCATAAGGTAAGGGGTAAATCATTTTTGTAATTCAAGAAAATGAATATTAAACACAAATTACCGATTTATAGCAGAGGACCTTCAATCAATACACAAACTTAACGAAGTTTGCGGTCTCAGTTTTTATGATGCCAATTTGCATATACTTCAGAATGTCATGAAGAGTAATCGGATGAATTGCAATTATTTACAACGTATTTTTGCCATTTGATTAACTTAGTCCCAAAAGAAACATTTCCACTGCATTTTAGCCCTGCCACAAAAGGATCCGCTGACATCATGTCTGTGATCCTCTCGTTAACACAGGTGAGAGTCTGGAGATCACTCCGTCATGCTGATTGAGTCAGAATAACAGACTGGAAGCTTTTGAAGGAGGGTGGGGCTTGAAATTATTGTTCTTCCTCTGTTAAACATGGTTAACTGCATGGAAACGTATGCAGTCATCATTTCATTGTACAAAACGGGCTTCACAGGCAAGGAAATTGCTGCTAGTAAGATAACACCTAAATCTACAATTTATTGGATAATTAAGAACTTCATGGTGGTTGCTATGAACCTAAATGTAGGTCATGTCCGTCCTCTCCTACATGTACATGGTTCCAGCAGTTGGTTCCTATGTTAAGGTACACCTTTTAACAAGGCTCTCATTCACTTTGAGATGGCTATTTGCACCCTGACAGAAGGCTGATAGGGCAATCGATGAGGTCGACACATCACCACAATTACATGACGGAGTATGCCATAAAGGACTCAAACAAAACGTGTCAATGAACATCACACTAAAAGGTAAACCACTAAATCAAGCGAAGGAGTTCAAATACCTAGGTTTGATCATCATGGCAAACAACAACACTGACTGAAATCGAGAGGCAACTTGGGACTAGCAACTGGCACATTCGGCAAACTAGACAAAGTCTGTAAAAACAAATGTTAGACTAGCAACTAAAATAAGGCTAATAGACGCACTAATCATGCCTGTAGCACTTTACGACTCAGAGACAGCCAAATAGCAGCATACAAAATGAAGTGTCTCAGGAGAATTCGATCGGCATAAAATGAGAGGCAAAAGTGCCAAATTTGAAAATATAAGAAAGAATCAAGCAAAGACCCACCAGATATTATCACATGCATAAATAGCCAAGTAGCAAGAATGGATGTGGCAAGATGAAATTCCATTAAAGAACAAATCAGGTAGACTGCGTCAAAGGGGAATCAACAACGTACTTGAAACTGTCAACCTCAGTCAGGATGTGGCCCAGAAGTTAATTGACCGCATCCCAGGGCGAATTGCAGAGGTCTTGAAGAAGTATTGAAAATATTGCCTCTTTGCATGTACTCAATGTAATTGTCAATAATAGCCTTTGACACTTATGAAATGCTTGTAATTATACTTCAGTATACCATAGTAACATCTGACAAAAATACCTAAAAACACTGCAGCAGCAAAAGTTGTGTAAACCAATACTTGTGTCATTCTCAAAACCTTTGGCCCTAGCTGTACAGTATAATATAGGTCTAAGGCAATGTCATTGTTCTTTACAAGTCCCAGAACTGATTTTAATTGGTATCCCATGATAAAACAAGGACATGAGAATATAAATTCTATATTTGTTAGTGTATTTGTATCACAGTTGTTTCAGCAGTGAATAACCAGACCAGCTGATAACAAGCCTGAGGCTCTTCTGACATTGAAATCATACCTAACTTATCCACGAGAAGGAAATGTGGAGCTAGCCACAGTATCCATGTCCCTTGTTTTTTCAACGGGGGAAGGTCAGTCTGTGTGGACGCGTGTGGGGGCAGCTGGTGAGCACACACAGTTTCATACATAGTGCACATAAACAGGGTTGTTTTGACACCATGTCCAGTTTAAACACTGCACGTCACATATTACACACATTCTGGTAAGGGAAACTGATGGCAGAACAGTAAAGCGCTCTTCCCCATCTTTTCCTTGCTCCATATTGTTTAAATGGAGAGAAAGGTGTTGCATCTAAAATCCATACCCCACTGATAATGGGGTGGTACTCACTGACATCCTACCAGGCCTAACACAATCTCACATGTATATAAGCACAGGTGACATGTTAGTAACAGTGTGACACTTAGAACATAGAATGTCACATGATGTCACAGACATTCTATTGCTATGTAAATTGTCAGAATGCCACTGCATTCCATTTCTGTACTGTACACTAAATTGTCCATAATCTGAATAGCTGCATCTTCCAAGTGTATGGTATTGTACTAGAATTTCAACTAATGTGAGTTTTTAAGTGTAAATTTGATGTATTTGGGGTGTAACTCTTTCACAAAAATGTCTTATTTAGGCTTTTTGTTGATTATTAATTCCTGCTAATTACAGAAGGTTTATTCCTCAATGATAGAAGGTTGCTGGGACTCAGATGGTCACTTAATATGCCAAACAAAAACATTAGTGGCACAGTTAAACAAACCATTCAACGTGTTTTTACACTTTTTACTGAAAATGTAAATGATAAATGATAAACCTATACTCTTATTTGGATTAGTTCAACAGCAACGAACAATGACCAAAGTTGACAGATCTTTAGAGAAGTCAGAACTTTTCTTGGGGGGTGCAAGCCCCTCGGATCGCTGACCTACTTCGGCGGTGACCGGAACAGGATGGATGGTAGCTGCTCCAGCCAAGGTCCAGGGGGCCCTTCGTCCTCCGACGCCCCCAGGGTGAAGACCGAAGGCTGCATGGGCCCTAGCCCTGGAACCACTGTCTACAGCAACAGTTCTGCTATCACAGTGGCCTTGCCCAAGGAGCAAGGTGAGGAAGGTTTTAAATCATAAGGCAATTTACTCCGCATAAACTGTGACCCTGGGTCTAAAGATTTGGTACTTGTATTCAAAACATATATAAATACATTGAAACGTTAAACGGACAATACAACTGTAGTGGATCCAGATTTTAATAAATACAAAATCTTCTAATAAGGGATTGCCACGTAGCCGTGGTTTAGATCTGCTGTCATGATTGACATTTTAAACCGGTTCATCTAGCTGTTTTACTCTGGCCCAGTTAGGTGACTATATTGTTAAGAACTTTAGATGCTGTGGTGCTACATGTATGTCAACAACATAGGCAGCATCTTTCTCTCTTAACTTACCCGTCAAACATGCCCTAGCTTTAAATTGGAAGTCTCTGCAGATAGTTTGTCAGAAGTTATTTGGCAATTTAAAAATGTCTTGTGAGATCTTCAGAGACATATTTCCAATAGTTCTTGTCAAACCTCATCTATTCTGTGCATTGTAAACTGTGTAAACCTGAATTAAACAATCAAACATATAAACATCTGAATCAACTTGGCTACTAATCATCAAGGCCTTGACTAGTTAATTCAGATGAGCTAGTTCAGGGCTACAACAACATTGTGAGACGTCTTGGTGATCTTGGTTTATCTTCGATCAGCTGTCCCTTTGTCACTGCTTCACGCATGTATTTTACAGTTAGTTTTCCCGTTTGCCTCTGCAGTGGTGATGACCAGTGAGGACGGCATCGCTCTGCCCCAGAAGGTGTTGTTCCCGGCAGAGAGGCTCAGCCTTAAATGGAACCAGGACTATCCCATTGGATCAGGTCTCCAGAATGTGGGCAACAGCTGCTTCCTCAACTCAGCACTGCAGTGTCTCACCTACACTGCCCCCCTCGCCAACTACATGCTGTCCCGGGACCACTCCAAAACATGTATGTAAACGAGGAA
>JACXGK010005689.1:0-14838 GCA_016801125.1 Novumbra hubbsi
TCTCTCTGTCTGTATCCACCCCCCTTTTCTCTCTCTGTCTGTATCCACCCCCCTTTTCTGTCTCTGTCTGTATCCGCCCCCTCACTCTCACCGTCTCTCTCAACCCCCCCTCCCTCTCTGTCTGTCTCTCTCCCGCCCCCCCTGTCTAGTCCAGGTTCTCCAGCTCTTCCCCAGTCACAGGTGAAGGTTCCTGCACTAATCTGTCAGCAGACTGGGCCATGACATCTCGGCTGTTACCCCAGTGTGTTGTCATCACAGTACAGCAGCACGACTGGGACCTGGACACATTGACTCAAGTACAGCACACGAAACAGAAGGTGTGTGTCTGGGTGTGTGTACCCAATTCAATTACGCTAAAGGCGAGTCATCATTTAGAGTCACCAAAGCAACATTCTGTTACCTGACCACTGCACATATTGTCATATGTCATCATTCTGTGACTACTGCCTACAGAACAGGGATTGTATGTCATCATCCCGCGACTGCAGCCTACAGAACAGGGATTGTATGTCATCATCCCGCGACTGCAGACTACAGAACAGGGATTGTATGTCATCATCCCGCGACTGCAGCCTACAGAACAGGGATTGTATGTCATCATCCTGCGACTGCAGACTACAGAAAAGGAATTGTATGTCATCATCCTGCGACCTCTCCGCCCCATCCTGGGGTGTTTGTCCACACCTCCGGCCAATACGCTTCACGGCACTCTGGTGTTGTCCACAGACAGAACTAGAACCGTGCATCCAAAATGGAACCCTAGTCCCAGCCCCAGTCAAAGGAGCGGCACTGTGCAATGAGCAGGATGGAATTTGGGGCCAAGCCTGGCAGACGACAAGGTGGTACGACGCCACCAGCAACAAAGAGGGGGCTGTGTTTCCATCTCCATCTCCCCCCCCATCTCCATCTCTCCTCCCAATCACCATTTCTCCCCCCATCTCAATCTCTCAACCCATCTCCATCTCTCCATGTGTCTCTACGGCCGCTCTGTGGCAAATACTACATAAGGAATAGGATGCTATTTGGGGCACGTGTCCGTTTATCACCTCAGGTGCACTCCCCTAACGAAGACATGTATGCCCCTTAACGAGATATAACCCTTTAACGAGCTCATAGCCCTAACGAGGTGGAGGGTGGACGTGGTCTGCACCTTGCCTGCTCATTAAGACCACATCGCCTCTGAACTGTTCTGTTGTTTCAGAGAGAACGAGACGCTCGGCTGGAGGTAAGGAGAGAAAAAGAGAGGCAGAAACAGAAGGAAAGAAATGAAGGACATCACAGGAGAAAGACGGAAAGCTCCTGGAGAGGGATAAGAGGGAGTAATAAGCAACAACTATAAAGAAGGACAGAAGGAGGAACAAAATAACATCTTTGGAAGTTAAAAGATAAATTAAATGAAACCTTTTTTACCTCAGAATGGTGTGGTGCACTCCTTGGTGGGGGCTGATGGGAAAATGCTTTTTTTTGGGTCACCGTTCCCACTAAGCACCCAATGTAATATTTAGCAGTAAATGAGAGAAATGGAACACACAAACACCTTCCGTTACCAATGTGTGCCTGCATGAATCTTTTTGTATTGGCGCCACCGTCTGTTTAACAGTGTCGCTGTGCTTTTTAAAAGTACAGGGAACTTTCAAGTGTGAGAAGTCACATGGGGATGTTAAAGAAACAGTACAGTGCTTTTCTTTTTATTCAACGGTTGGTGAACTATATGTGTTTCGTGAAAGGTTCACGATTGATCGCAACATTGATTTTGATTGATTTAGAACTCTTGCTTTGGGTTCTGCAAACAGAATTCCCTTGGTAGTACCTGTGAGAGTTGACAGTGATGTGTATGAGGATTAGACCATATAAAAAAAAATATATATATTAATATTAGGTTTTAGTATGTTTTTTTACAACATTCCCCCTAACAAATCTTGAATTGTCTATTGATTTGGCAACCTATTATGTACCCTGAGATACCCCACACACACTGCTCCCACCCTGAGAGACCCCACACACACTGTCCCTACCCTGAGATAGTAGACAGTGTTGCTGCTGTTCTTTACCTCTTTCAGGCAACCCATAAAGTTGTTGCTAACTGGTGATCCAGGTAGGTCAGCTGTGCTAGGACTCCCGCCAACATAGAAAAAGTCGTCGGAGCCTAACATGGTGTAGTCTTCTTGAGTATACCCTGTAGTGGTCAGAATCCCATCCACGGATATAGTTACCTAGACAACAAAGCACAGGGAAAGGACACGCTATACTCAGATAGCCTTTAAGCTCCCAGTCCCGGGGCTTTTTGGCCTCTTTATTACACTCCCAGAAGCTAAATATAGAGTTTTTCCTATATAGTCATTTTGTATAGCTTGTATAGAAACCCATTTTCATGTCTGTTATTTTTTCTTGTTTTCATGGTTTGTTTATTTTGTCCAGTTTATGATTATTAGTTTGAGAAGTAAATAGCTACCCCCCTAGGAAATGCTGAAGCTGGTTTAGTTAGGGAGTTAGTCGGTTAGTTAGCAGATTACTTCGGACTAACTGTGTTAGTAAATTAGCCCCTACTGCAACTCAAAAGTAATTTCAGCAGACACAAAAATGGTGCTAGTAGTTAGTAGAATGGACTAGGTTAGTGTTTCTAGGGTTACATATTAGTAAAATGTAATACTCAGTTTGTTGCCTAATGAAAAGAACAGAACATGCAGGTGAGTTGAATATATAAAGCCACAAGCAGGATAGCCACTACTACAGGTTAAGCGTTTGGTCTAGAAAAAACGGTATTAGTGAAGGAAACAAAAATGTGTGTGTTCTTTTTGCATGCAAGCGTGCAAAAAGAATATTGTCTTCTGTGACGATGTTATTTGTTATGCCTATAGAACCAAATAGCAGTCTAAGCACGCTGCGCTCGTGTTGGACACATGCTGGAGTGCACGAGGGGTGGGTCATATAGCGGAATGATCAACACGCAGGGCAAAAGAAAAAACACGAGAGGGAGAAATGTCTCCGGTGACAAAGGACGGCTGGACTGGGCGGAGGATGGAGGGAGCATGGGCAGATCAGCCGTCAGGATGCATGCCATGCAGAGTGTATGGGAAATAAAACACTGGCTGAGCCAATGAGCATCGGACCAGCCAGGCAGGAGACAAACATTGGTCCTCCTTCGTTAACCACTGCTTGACGCAAAAGGCTCGAAACGATGTTCCTAAAAACGTGACCGGACAGGAAGTAAAAAATAATAACAGGAAGTGGTGAAAACCAACCGACGGATGAAAATATAATCTAAATGAAAAGGAGTTCAAATCGTAAGCAGACAGAGTACCAACCGCCGTCCCCCTCTTTTGTTTTGTTAATGACGTCTACAATAAGAAAAGATAGAAAAGAAAAACACAGACGACAAACCCAAACTAAGAAACAATTAGAATGATATCTACCGAACAATGTAGTTTTTTTACCATAGCGTGTCCAATGCCTGAGTGCTTTGTGGAAGAGGGGGGAGAAAGGAAATAAAAAACTGTGAACACAATAACGACTGTTACTCAAAAAAGAGATGATGATAAACTACCAAAGGTTAGTACATTGCTGAGTTTGTTGTTGTTAAAAATCGTTCAAAAAAGAGATTCGGTTAGTAGTATGACACATTCCATGGATGACATGTTAGTTGTTTGTTTCAAAGCATGTTAGTAAACACAGAGTAAAAAAGGGCAAAATATATATATATATATATATCTCTTTTTTTGTTTGTTTTTACAAGAAAGAAAAGCAGACCGGAAAATACTGGCGATAATGCTCCCACAAGTGGAAGCAAGCTAGCGCTAGCTCCATCGGTGACACCCTGCAGTGTACTTGGAACTGCCCACATAGACGGGTCTGCTCTGGGTAGGCATCAACAGCCACTACCCCCTCCCCCATCTAACACGGCATGACTGACAGACATCACATGGTGTATAAGAGAGAATGCCTGAAGCGCATCAGTTGACCCTCTTTAACGGAAGTCCTTCGTATCTTCTCCATTTAACGCCTTGAGTTAATTTTTACATTTGCTTTTCTTTTCATGATCAGGACAAGTTCAGGTCCTCGCTTTTCGAGACCAGTTTTGGACCTGGTTTCTGACCGATTCCATCCATTGGAACGTCGTAGGTCAGGATCTCATCTTACAGTAGGCTACTGTACCTTCATTTTGGTCTTATTGATGGACTTTAGGATCACTTTACTGCAATGAGACAAAGCAAAGAAGACCCTGACACAGAATGAGAATGGAGATTGGATTCCCCCATTGAGCATGCACTTTGATTATGCATTTCTATGTTTTATATTTTTTGCAATTACTTTTGATTTTAGCATTACTCAATTTGGCTATAAATATATTTTTTTGTCTTCTTAGTGTGGCATCTCATACAAAATAGTCCAACACTATCTGAGCAGGAACATATCTAGAGAGATCTATTGTGTTGTCAGGATGTGGTATTAGCAGTCAGTGTATTGTTTTCTTTACATACATGTCATTTAGAAAACGGTGATGGTTGTATTGTTCTAAAATGTTTTATATTTTGTAATGGAAAAGTCTATAAAATATTGTAACTTTTGTTTGCAGAAATATGACAAATGGTAGTGGGTAAATTTTCTAATAGCTATATTGATGTATTTACTACAATTGATAGCTATTTTAATACATTACCTACTACTAATAGCTGTATTGAGGTACCTTTTACAATTGATAGCTATATTAAATGTACATACTATTACATAAAGCTATATTGACACAATTACTACTGTTAATAGCTATGTTAATGTACCTACTACTACTCAAGGCTATACTGATGTTCTTTCTATCACTAATATGTATATTGATATTTAATTACTACTAATATTGTTGTAAATAATATGGTTGATCTACCTACCTACCTTGAAATCTATGCACTCAAACCAAGTGGCTATGGATAAGCCTCTGCTAAACGAATAACACGTAAAACCCCTGGTCACCACTGAGACAGCTAATCTCCAAAAAGTACTGTAGAAAACAACTGGTCTAGTTATGTTCCTGCTCAAATGCAGCGCCTATTTCATCATATCCTACTACATGTCGCAAGCACCTGTGATCCAATCCACAAATTAATTTCAAAACGGGTAAAATAATTGGACTGTAATAAGCTAGTTCGAATGTAATCTGGCTCATCTACATGAGTTCACTAGTAAGTCTCCCTGTCACCCGTTGTACTGTTACCTGACGTAGATTCCTTGTAACTTTGACGTCGTGCCAATCATTGTCATTGAACTTCCCATTGACCGGCTCCACCAGAGCTTCGAAGGCTCCGGACCCCAGATTAATGACCAGCGACACGGCTCCGTTTTTCAGGGCCAGGTTGACGTAGTCTGCAGACTTCCCCGTGTGGAGCATCAGTCCGTTCCTCTGTAGCGTCTTGAAGGACAGGGTGATCTCGTCGCTGCTGCTCTGGATGGGGTTCAGCGACAGGTCGTAGCAGAAGAACTCGGATCCCTTGAAGGTCGCCACGTAGTCTTCCTTGCCTTTAGGACGACAGGGGGAGGGAGAGAAAGAGAGAAAGTTGAGTGGGAGATCAGAAGAAGCTGAGGGAGAGAGGGGAGCTCCTCAAGCGGCACCGTTGTTAATATGTCCACCTAGCTCCTTCAGAAAGTCAAGGAATATTTAGAAAAATGTACGGTTACAACAATTGCCATGCAGTTTAGATATTACTAGCATCAGAGAGATGGGATGACGTGGCCATCGACATACTATTGGGCTGGATGCACCTGTTGGTTCAGTGCTTACCTGTGCGGTTGGCTTTCCTATGGCCTGCTGTACTGTAGCCAGCCCTATTTCTGAACGCACGGTCACCAACCTGATACTCATGGTGGTCCCAAGTCCTTGTCTCAAGTACTCACCTCGATGCCAGGCGCTGTAGACCAGGTTGTGTACAGAGTTTAAATTTGCACAGCATTTAACTTCACACGTGTCAAATTGAAATCCTATTGATTCATCAAAGTCAAATAGTGTGGTACTCCACGGACGCTTACGTTATTAACCTGAGGACAACATTCCATTCTATTTGCAAACGCACCTGGATATTTAAAAATGCAATCGTTGTCCGGGTGTGTTGCTTGTGAATGGGGGGGGGGGGCATTAATGATTTAATGGAGGAGTGTGTTTTCAGCGTTTCACATCCATCCAGTCCCTCCTCCGTTAATCTCTCTCAAACTACAACACATGCAAGCGGAAGGGGAGATGGACTAATTGCAATTACTACATAATGGGATGTGACTATGGGAGGAAATGAGGGAGTTAGAGAGGGAGGCAGGAATGTACCGGAAGCTCCATAAAATCTGTCCAATTATTATCACATGCAAGCCATTTTCAGGCCAGGAAACCGGTTGTGAGGAGTGCGGTGTATGGTTCTATTTGAGCCATAAAATATGACATCTTCAGAGATGAGCCAAAAAAATAAGATCCATGACGCAAAGTAAGAACCCTAAATATGCCCTCATCCTTGTGGATCACAAGGTATAATCATGACCCTTTATTGCTACTGAACTCTAGACAGATCCTAATCCTTATTGAAGTCTAGGCAGATCCTTATCCCTAGTGGACTCTAAGCAGATCCTCATCCTTAGTGGCCTCTAAGCAGATCCTCATCCTTAGTGGACTCTAGGCAAATCCTCATCCTTAGTGGACTCTAGGCAAATCCTCATCCTTAGTGGACTCTAGGCAAATCCTCATCCTTAGTGGACTCTAGGCAAATCCTCATCCTTAGTGGACTCTAATCAGATCCTCATCCTTACTGAACTTTAGACAGATCCTCATCCTTAGTGGACTCTAGGCAGATCCTCATCCTTAGTGAACTCTAGACAGATCCTCAACCTTAGTGAACTCTAGACAGATCCTCAACCTTAGTGAACTCTAGACAGATCCTCATCCTTACCTCATTCTTACTGGACCCCCCAAAACATAATCCTTAGTAGAACCCAGGAAGAACTTACTCCTTACTGGACCCCTGAAACAAATAACAGTGGCTGACTCCGTGGATGACAATTGTCACATAATGGGACAATGACACTCTAGGTCAACCAATCACGTAATGAGACAATGATGCTCTAGGCCAATCATCAAGCCACTTAAGACGTAATACAGGTCCAGACAACCATCTGTTAAAATCCCTGATTGACAGTAAACACTCTACAACACTAATGGAGCACAGTATATCATTACCATAAATGTATATTTATATATATATATATATATATATATATATATAGACATACACATACTGAACAAATGACAAGGCATGTGCAGTAGGAACACACCACAAGCAAGTAGACACACGGAAGGACACACACATGCAATGGCCCAATAACCCCAGTGGCTCTCTAGAGTCGTGGGTCAGGCCATCGATCGGGTCCTAGAAGGCCAAGTACCACACCCCTGAGGAAACTCCAAGGAGCTGCAATTTGGGATGTCTGGATCCTGGCCCTTCTGTGTCTAGTCCCATCCTCTCCCTTTAAGGCTTTCTCAGTCAATATAAGTGACTGACAGCTGTCGTCCCCACACACACACACACACACAATGGCCTTCTTTGTCAGCCTTATCAGTCGGTCACTCCCTGACCATTTGTCCCCCACCCGCAGTCCTGTCTTGGGCTCAGACTTAACAATCAATAACCCTAAGCGGTGGTCTGAAACACGTTCCTGTGTGTAAAATGTGTACATTCGTGTGTAGATATATTTTACGGATCTATGCACTTCATTGAATAAAGAAGGTAGTTGGAAATAGAAATAGACTTTGTGTGTGTGTGTGTGGGGGCACATTGTACTTTTGCATTGCAGAACTGTGGAAATACGACTTCATTCCTTCCTCCTCACCTCAAACATTCACTAACGTAGGAGTTAACACAGTTGACCCTGAGAAGAGTTTTCAACAGGCTTTTCAACAGTTCAAGGGAAAGTCAAATGTGCAATTTCTCTGAAAGTACACCCCATTGTCATGTTAGCACCTAGAGGTACAGTATTCTCCAATGCCCGAGTTGCCCTCTACACATACACACACACACCGCTCAGAATATTTGGAGACCAATGGGTACAACGTCCTTTGCTGCCCTCTCCCTCCCTATTACACACCCCCTCCCCCCATACTGCAACCCTCCTCCCACCCGCAGTAAAAACTCCACCCACCATCCACCCACAGTACACATTCCACCCGCCATCCACCCACAGTACACACTTTCCCGTGTTAATACATGGGGGAATACATGGGGTGGGAATACAAGGTGGCAATACAAGGTGAGAAAACAAGATGGGAATACAAGGTGGGAATACAAGGTGGGAAAGCAAGGTGGAAATACAAGGTGGGAATACAAGGTGGGAATACAAGGTGAGAAAACAAGGTGGGAATACAAGGTGGGAAAATACCATGTGGGAATACAAGGTGACAATACAAGGTGAGAAAACAAGATGGGAATACAAGGTGTGAAAACACGGTGGAAATGCAAGGTGGGAAAAAAGGTGGGAATACAAGGTGGGAAAACAAGGTGGGAATACAAGGTGAGAAAACAAGGTGAGAATACAAGGTGAGAAAACAAGGTGGGAATACAAGGTGGGAAAATACAAGGTGGGAATACAAGGTGGCAATACAAGGTGAGAAAACAAGGTGGGAATACAAGGTGGGAATACAAGGTGGGAAAAAAGGTGGAAATACAAGGTGGGAAAAAAGGTGAGAATACAAGGTGGGAAAACAAGGTGGGAATACAAGGTGGGAAAACAAGGTGGGAAAAAAAGGTGGAAATACAAGGTGGGAAAAAAGGTGAGAATACAAGGTGGGAAAACAAGGTGGCAATACAAGGTGGGAAAACAAGGTGGGAATACAAGGTGGGAATACAAGGTGGAAACACACTGAGCTGCAGTCCCAGGAGGAACCTCAAAATAACCACACAGATGAAAGGCCTCGGAAAGGCTATGTTATTGCTTTGAGTAAGCTGACTCAACGTCTTATGGAAAATGTGAGTGTGTGTGTGTGTGTGTTCAATTCAGTAAGCTCTCCCCTCTATCCATCCATCCACCCCTCCCCTCCACCTGACTCTCTCTAGAACACCCCAACTCTCCCTTCTTCTCTCTTTCTCATCAATCCTAGCTAATTAAATCACACCTTACTGATCCCATAACCATGACATCTAGTGACCTACAAGCACAAACTAATTCAATCAGAAGTGTCTCGCGCTTGCCTCATTGTAAGGCCCGTCGATTCAGAGTCTGTGTAGTGAGGGGAGAGTCCTGACTGTACCACAGGACTCTGATCACGTATGCCTCACAAGTCAACACACACACACACACAACCGTGCGTCTGCTTCCCAAGTGACATCCTATTCCTCATGCAGTGCACTATTTTAACCAGACTCATACAAGCCTGTATCTGAAATGGCACCCTGAATAGGGCACCAGATTGGCCTGGACACCAGGGTAAAAATGTACACTACATAAACCCAAAGGAATAGCCTCTCATATCTACAACGGCTAATCGTGGTCTAATAAGCCATGTCATTGCAGGTTGTTGTTCACTGCTCATTACCGATGCCTGGCTGGATTGGATCTGAGCTTGTGTTGTGGAACGGAACATCTCACACACCACACTCATTAGGTAGCCCTTGTAAAATGACCGTCGGTAAAGACGAACACTGGAGAACCCAGCGCAGGACGAGGCAGCGGGGCTTGGAGCCATCGCTCAGCACCTCCACGGATTCTGTGAGAATGCTGCACACCGGAAACCGCGGAGATGGAAGGGACGGTTCAAGTTGTGCTTTGCTGAACACAGAGTGGGAGGCTGGAAAATATAACATTTTCAGAAAACTGCAGGGCGATGTTCTAAACAAGGTCTTGCACCACGGATATCTTCTACACACAGGAACACACACACACACACTCTCTTCATTTTTCACATCCGCCCCTTATTAATGTTTGAGAGGCCTTCACTCCTTAATGGCAGCCTGGAGAGTGGAGCCCAAAAAGTATCACAAAACATTTTCATCAAAACGGACGTCCCTGTAGACTGACACTGAGGAGGAGGACAATTTGCTTGTGTGTGTGTGTGTGTGTGTGTATGCGAACATGTTCCTGTGCATTAGTGTAGGAGGAGGTTTCTTTTGATTAAGCTCAGACATGAGATGTATTCCAGGAGGGTGAAA
Organism: Novumbra hubbsi; assembly: GCA_016801125.1. Taxonomy (NCBI): domain Eukaryota; kingdom Metazoa; phylum Chordata; class Actinopteri; order Esociformes; family Umbridae; genus Novumbra; species Novumbra hubbsi. Next base: position 10,164 of record JACXGK010005689.1, read on the forward strand.
ACGCTGATTCAGAAACTGTCCACTAGGGGAGCAGTAACGGTTAAAGGAGTGCAGGTTTGCGAGTGCATTAGTGATGGTGGATGTGGAAGACGACTGGGAAGAGAACGGTGAATGTGGAGTGTTGACGATGGGGATGTGGTTAGGGATGTGAGTGTGGACAATGGACTGTGGACGGGGATGTGGTTAGGGATTTGAGAGTGGACGATGGACTGTATGGATGTGAATGTGGACGGGGATGTGGTTAAGGATGTGAGTGTGGACGGTGAATGGGGGTGTGGTTAAGGATGTGAGTGTGGACAGTGGTTGGGGATGTGGTTAGGGATGTGAGTATTGACAGTGGATTGAGAGGTGGGTAGGGTTTTTGTTTTTTTCCACATCTCGCTTTCTCTCCCACATTTTTCATTGCAATACACACACAAAAAGCAAGGCCCTTTGGTATGCAGTAAATCATTAGAATAGTTCATTATTAATTGTGCAGTATAATAGCTGTTTGTCTAATAATTAAGGTCACATTACATTTTAGTATACACTTTGAAAAACCCTCAGGGAAAACATTTGAACACTAGTTCAGCATGACTAATATGTGTGTTTGTGTGTGTGTGTGTGTGTCGTATTGATATATAAATAGACCATAAGTAGACATATCTTCTCCTATCAGTGGGCCTTGAGTGGCACTAACAGGCAGAAAGCTGTAGGATGAGCGTGTTGATCCTCAGACTCTCTGTAAACTCTTCCAGGACAGGAGCCGGTTATCAATGCAAAACCATTAAAACACTAAGTTCATCATAAGAATCAAATGACTAAACACTAGGTTCAGTGTTAGAACTAAACATATAAACACTGTTACAAGCTTGAGCTGACACAAAACTCCACATATTTTGATCACTCTGTGGTTACACCGGCTCAAGTTTAGTGGATGTGGCATGCAAGTTAAAGTTTGGTGGGTGTGGCTTGCAAGTTAAAGTTTGGTGGGTGTAGCTTGCAAGTTAAAGTTTGGTGGGTGTGGCATGCAAGTTAAAGTTTGGTGGGTGTGGCTTGCAAGTTAAAGTTTGGTGGGTGTGGCTTGCAAGTTAAAGTTTGGTGGGTGTGGCTTGAAACAATAACTGACATTTTTAAAGGTGCCCTCCAGTCACATCCAATGAAAAGTCCCACCATGCAAACCAATGGCTGGTTTAGAAGATAGAATAAGAGTGACATCCTATTCTAGGCTATGGAAACTGAGAGACCACAACACCCCCATTCTACATGTGGCTGTCGAGTGCAGCAGCGTTTCTTTCAATTACACACAAAAATATTTAACAAACTGGACGCAGCTCTCATTAGTTTCTACTGGGGGTTCAGTAAAAACTACAGGTAGCTCTCCCGTAAGGGTGAACAGTGAAAGTAAAATGGTCTCCCTTCCCGGCATATATCCCTCCCTATCTCACATCGGCCACAACCCATCAAAAGAAGCCTCTTATGCCAGTCCATTGCTCTTTTCCATATCAATTAATTCATGGCATTACGACTCAATACTTTCCTCAAATGCACCCATTAAAATCTGTCTGAGCTGCGAGAGCTGAATGTGCTTCCACCTCTTGCAAGCGGCTGCACTCGTTGTGAACCTAGACAGAGTCTGTCAGGCACAAAGAGCTCCGTCTAGTCCTTCACGCCCTTCACACAGGCAGGCGAAGCAAAGGCGAAGGGGATATGGGGACAGGGATTTGACGAGGTAAGGTGCGTCTTAAGAGAGAAAGGGGCGGGGAGATGTCCGTCGGAAGGAAGGCGGGAGAGGGACGGAGCGGGGGAGAGTGGTGAGGAGACAGTGAGGACACCGACGTGGGGGTGGCGTAAGGCGGGGGGGAGTGCGTAAACAGAGGACCCAGAAACACACCCCACCGGCTCTGTCTCTGGGTCAACAAAGCAGTGCTCTGCATGGGTGAACCTCCCTCTCTGTGCTGGATCACCTGGGTGGCCATTCCTGTTGGGATCCCACGTTACGCCCAACGTCTGACTGATGTTTTACTTGAAGGGGGTGTTCGGGTATTTTCGTTATGTTCAAGGGAGCGTGTCTGTACTTTGTATTAGTTAAAGGGAGTGCGTCTATAGTTTTTATTAGTGAAAGGGAGGCTTTACCCTTTAGACTTTTTAACTGAATTAATGTGTTTACTGTGGTAAATTTGTGTATTGTACTTGGGAAATGAGAAAACCCTTTTTAGTTTTGGACTGCACGCACAAACCAACATGCACAAACCCACACACACAAACCCACACACACAAGTGGTTTACTCTGTGAAGAAATAGAGGCGTTTGCAACGTTAATGACCGGTTTCAGTGTTGCCTTAACGAAGTTCCCAGAGAGTTGATCTATTATTTTACGAGATGATATTAGTTGATATGCTACCATGAATACTTCATATCGGCAGTGATAGAAATAGTAGGAAAATAGATTAAAGCAGGAGAGGGGCGTGGTCTGTCAGAGGTGGTGGGGTAAATGTATGGAGGAGAGGGGCATGGTCTGTCAGAGGTGGTGGGGTAAATGTATGGAGGAGAGGGCCGTGGTCTGTCAGAGGTGGTGGGGTAAATGTTCGGAGGAGAGGGGCGTGGACTGTCAGAAGTATTGGGGTAAACGCGGCATAGTATGTCCACCGGGGAACTGACCACACAGGGCATTAACGGCTGCCCCCTCATTAGTGTGTGGTTTGAACCACATCCTGTGGGCGTTACCATACACGCCGTCCATCTACTCTTCCGCCCCAAATGTGACCTTGTTTGGTGTCGAGTCGTTTCACGATCTACCGAGCAAGAACACAAACCACCGGTGCCAATTAAACACAAAAGAAGAAGACACAGGGTCTGTCACGGCGCCAGGGTTTTCACAGCCCGCCTTTCTTTTTCACAGGTGATTACGGTTAACTGCCAGGGTTTAGCCGGGATGGTTTTGTATTTGGACGGGGAGAAAGTTGTTCCTCCCTCGGGTGTAGTTTATACGCATCACAGGACCAGCCGACGACACATTACTGTCAGAGCACGGTGACGGATGAAAAGGAGGAGAGTAGTTAGTCTTTATCGTACACACACACACACACACACACACACATGGGAAACAGACAGGACACACACAGAACCACAAAAAAAAACTCAACACACAGAAACACACACAAAACACGCACTCACAGAAAAATATACTGACAGAAACACGCACTCGTATTAGACATCAGACATTTTAAGGCTAGGATATGTTTAGGCATTACATTTTTTTTTTAGGTCCAGCATCGAATCACAATTTGAATTAGATTGATATTAAAGGTAAAGCAAGGGTATAGGCTAGGTTAAGAGATCTTAACTTTTGTAACAGATTTCAAATAAATGCAGCAAAATATCTGTTTTACAATAAAGAAGGGGTTTATACTAGCCAAACCGACGAGAGAAAAGCCAATCCATCCTCCGGATCTTCCTGGTTTTGGCTGTCAACCTGAGACATCACTAGTCTTGTGTAAATTGTGGTGTGTGTGTGTTTCCCTGCGTTTACACGCATTAAAGTGTGATCGGGGATGGTCACACTCTAAACCATACAGAGCGAAATGAAAAGAAAACGAAAGCACGAAAACATGAAAGAAACAGAGTCCAGTCAGCCAGTCAACACATACACGATAACAAGGCTTTGGCCAGTTAGTGTAAAGGCAGGTTCATACAGGTTCTCTCTCTAATTGGTCAGCCAGGCGCTAGAAAACACCTCTGAAACCAGCTGTTCCCAAAAGCCCACTGCAGCCACTACAGCACACATTTCAGGAGGGTTAAATGCCACTTTTCAAGGGGACCCAGGGTTCAGAAACATAGACGAACACACATACACACATACACATACTCATGCACACAAAGAGATACACATTTGTCCTTTCTTGGACGAACTTCATTCACAGAAGTCTCTGTAATACTGAGCTACATGTTTTACAAGATACCAACCATTATACCACGTACCAAACACATTTGGAGACCGGCAGTAGTTGCACAGACAACGCCAACTGACGCCCAGAGGAGGGGAGCGATGGCAGAGACAATTTTTCAGGAGGCACTTATGATCAAAGGGAAATTAAACAGGGAGATGCTTTATTACTAGGTGGTTAGGGCTACTAAACTACACAGGTGAACGTGTTACACCGCCCCCTACTCTCTAGCCAATAAGCAAGGCTTGTGGTGAGGTGCCGTGCACCATCACCCATCCAGCTACCGGAACGTTCCCCGTGAAAGAGGGATTCACAAATAACCCACCAAATTGGAGCATCTGCAGGATTTTTTGCAATCCTGGCCTGAGACAGGGCCTTCAATCTCCCGTTGATTCTGTGGTACCTCTCTCCCATTAAACACCCCGGGGGTGAGGTGGAGCAGAACCTTGCTCCCATTAAACCCGGGGGGGAAAGGGAGGCAGCCTCTGCTCCCATTAAACCCGGGGAGGATAGGGAGGCCCAACCTTGCTCCCATTAAACCCGGGGAGTATAGGGAGGCCCAACCTTGCTCCCATTGAACCTGGGGAGGAAAGGGAGGCCCAACCTTGCTCCCATTAAACCTGGGGAGGAAAGGGAGGACGAACCTTGCTCCCATTAAACCTGGGGAGGAAAGGGAGGCCGAACCTTGCTCCCATTGAACCTGGGGAGGAAAGGGAGGCCCAACCTTGCTCCCATTGAACCTGGGGAGG
>JACXGK010005689.1:14938-31574 GCA_016801125.1 Novumbra hubbsi
GCCGAACCTTGCTCCCATTAAACCTGGGGAGGAAAGGGAGGCCGAACCTTGCTCCCATTAAACCTGGGGAGGAAAGGGAGGCCGAACCTTGCTCCCATTAAACCCGGGGAGTATAGGGAGGCCCAACCTTGCTCCCATTGAACCTGGGGAGGAAAGGGAGGCCGAACCTTGCTCCCATTAAACCTGGGGAGGAAAGGGAGGCCGAACCTTTCTCCCATTAAACCTGGGGAGGAAAGGGAGGACCAACCTTGCTCCCATTAAACCTGGGGAGGAAAGGGAGGCCGAACCTTGCTCCCATTAAACCTGGGGAGGAAAGGGAGGCCGAACCTTGCTCCCATTAAACCTGGGGAGGAAAGGGAGGCCGAACCTTGCTCCCATTAAACCTGGGGAGGAAAGGGAGGCCCAACCGTGGCAAAAACTCTGCAACACAGAAAGAACCTGAGCTAAATCTAACAGGACACATCTCCTCCAGGTAAGACCAGCACCCCCAGGAAATACACAAACATGTGCATTCAAATACAGAGACAGAGACAGACACAGAGACAGACACAGAGACAGACACAGAGTCAGGCACAGTGACAGACACAGAGACAGACACAGAAACAGACACAGAGACAGACAAGCGTGTGCCCACGGACTCCTCCCACTACAGATCTGTACACTACAGAATTTGCACTCAGTCCTCCCACCGTCTTCATGTCAAGAGGGACAGCATTTCTCACCCAACGGAACGTGAGTAGATCTGACCACCTTGGCTCCTGGCCCGTGTGGGCTGTCTTGCTATTTTCTAACACCACTCTTGCGCCGAAGAAGCACACAGACCTCAGGGAGATTGGCTGTGTCTTAAACGTCACGTAGATGTGTCCCAGACACCCGGAGGAAATGTCAGGTTTAGAGTGAGAATACAACCTAGCTTCCCAACCCATCACATTCCAGTATAGTGTATGTTGGCTGTAGTGCAAGGTGTATTTAGAGTGTCAAAATGATTGCAATTGTGTGGATTTGAGATGTGTGTTTACGTAGGACCTGGAAACCTTGAAAGGGTCACAGTCCAAAGTGATACGCTTGTTAAAATGCCAATGGGTCCGGATTTATTAGGATGACCCGCTATCAGATTAGTGGTACAGCCGGTGAAATGCTATCATAAACATTACAACACCTGTCAGAGCAATGCTAAGTGATGGACGATCAATGACCTTGTTATCAGGCTGTATAATATCACCAATGGTAGCGTAGCACAAGACTCAGTGCCCGTTTCCCAAGACAAGGTTGAGTCACAACTGAGGAAACCATTTTCAAAAAATATTTGTTTCATATCTGAGTAAAAAATGTTGAGTCATATCTGAGTAAATGTCATATCTGAGTAAATAATTTTGAGTAATATCTGAGTAAATAATGTTGTGTCATATCTGAGTAAATAATGTTGTGTCATATCTGAGTAAATAATTTTTAGTAATATCTGAGTAAATAATGTTGTGTCATATCTGAGTAAATAATGTTGAGTCATATCTGAGTAAAGAATGTTGTGTCATATCTGAGTAAATAATGTTGAGTCATATCTGAGTAAATAAGGTAGAGTCACAACGGAGGAGGTAGACAACGAGCAGAAATGCGGGCAAGAAAGTTGAGGAAGAGGAGAATTAAAAAGTGGAGGATGCAGAGGAGGCGAGAGGTTTAGGGAAAGGAGGAGTGAGTGGGGCAGGTTGAGGGGGAGTGTAGCGAAGAGAAGGGGGATGAAGGAGAGAGTATAGCAAGGAGAGTAGAGTGGACTACAGATTTTGAAACTAGGAAGGGAGTTGATTTACATGCTATACACACACCGGTAAGGACAAAACACAAGGTTAGTATTGAGATTCCACCCAGACATCCACTACCATCTTCACTAATCTCCTCACTAATTCACAAGGACCTCTGAGACATCGCAAACCGCCACTGTCGGACCAGAACCCTGGAACTGTATTCTTTGCATATTTATTGATATTTAGAGCAGTAGTGGTCCTCAGTGGGGTCTGAATATTTTATGACTCCGGGACCGGTAAATCTATTTGAAATAGGTCCTGATGTATTGGAATTGAATGGTGCTTTATGTTTCCCATATGCCCTGTTTTTCCACCATTCCCTGAAAGCTTTGGAGCGAGTTTTTCACCCTGCAGGGACCAAATTCTACTCCGACATTCACTCAGCTACTCTCGGACAATGACATTTCTGACACCCAAGTAGCACACTACTTTTGACCAGGGCTTACAGGCCTATTGTCCAAAGTAGTGCACTAAATGTAGTGCACTAAAAGTAGTGCATTACTACTACCATTTGGGACTAACAATATTCACTGCCCCAGCATTTATTAGATAAAACTAAAAATAGCGTATCAATCTTCTAGATGCTGCTAGGGTAACAGGCTGTCACATGTTAACAGCATACTTCGAACATCGTGATTATGATAGCACCTCATTACCTTTTGTTTCACAACAATTAGCAGCTAACGTGAGATGGAGAAAATGAGGCATCAGGGTTTGTCACAGTCTGCTCCGGAACCATGGTTACTCGTACCAGCCCTTCAACTGAACTGTCTGAGATGATAATCACTCAGTGTCCCTACAGCATAAAAAAAAAATCACCATTATCCAGTCGCGTCTCCAGAGGGGACTGTAACATTGTCATTGCATTGTCTTTTGAAAGGACTGTTACAATCCTGCGGTTGATGACGCTCCCTGACAGGAAGCTGCCTTAGCGTTCAGTGAAGCCACAGTTCTCCATTATCAATCTGGAATTGCATGCCCCCTCTGAATAGCCTAACACAGGAACACAGACACGCCGTCCTCTATTATCAACCTGGAATTGCCTGCCTCCTTTGAACGTGCCTAACACAGGAACACAGAAGCACAGCTGACCTCTCTCTGGGTTCAGTCCTCTCTCAAATGGCCCTAGTCTCACCCACTCTCACCAAAAGTTTGTTTTTCTATCCAGATAGGGAACCAAACATCCCTGTTCCCCATGTTCTCTAGCCCGAAACCAAGCCTCAATGAGATATCCTCTATACCTCAATTTAACCTAACCCTCAAAGCCAACCATAACCTCAACAACATAACCTAGCCCTAAACTGGACCTGTTAAAAGCTGTATGAGGTCAGATATTTCTGTATGGGAACGTATCCTTAGACTAAGATCTCTCTCTCTCTCACACACGCACACTTCTTGTCTCTTGTTCCGCACAGCTCCAGAGTTGACAGGACGAGGTCAGATTGCTCATTCATGCCTGTGTTTCGTGTCCATACCTAAGGCGCCCCTGTTCAGGAGCAGTCAAGTGAGCTTGTTTTGCAGCTCTGGCTCGTCTGTGGTCCATATCACTCCCTATCCATATACAGTCCCCCAATGGGCCCTGGTCAAAAGTGGTGCCCTTCAAATAGAATATGATGCCATTTGGGACATGCACCGGCCCTAAATGAAAGTTGTACCAACCCTAACGTGTCAAATCCTCTGTTTGAAACATAGGAAGCCAGGTGATTCTATGCCGCAGGAATCCCACATCAGGAAGTTACGTTGGTGTCGCGTGCTCAGACGTTACACTCCAAGGTGGGGAAATATATATACCGTCTGGTGCATACCTGATGATGAGGAGACAAGCGTGCCGATGTAACCAGGCCAACTGATCCACTGCTACAGATTCTAGTTCAGCAGCCTCAGGGGACTCCCTTAAAAGGCACATTTAGGTTTTCAGGGAAAACGTAGACTTTTGAGACAAATTATGGTTTTGATAGCTATGTCTGGTTGGCACTGCTACGTCAGTTTGGCACTGCTACATCCCGCTGGTACTGCTTTGTCATGTTGGCACAGCTACATCAGATGGGCACGGCTACATCCCGCTGGTACTGCTAGGAGGTTGGTACCATTTAGTCGAGTAAATAATTCAGTTCCCCCACACTGTACGGGATTGATTCAGGCTGTATTATAAAAATAGTGCGCATCTCAGATAGGCCTTTTACTTTACCGCGAAAAAACAACTGCCAGCACAACGTTTCTCTCTAAATCTCTACAGTCTCTTTTCTCCCCTCTCTGAACATCACCGGGGATGAAGGTGTGGTAAACTGTCAGAGAGCCCCCACGACACAGAAGAGGGGACCTGGGCCCGGTGATGCATGGCTGAAGCAACGCAGCCTCCGCAGTGGAGAAACCGTGGGATGAAACAGAATGCCTGAACACGTGCCGGCACTCTCCTTACCGGAGAAACCAGAAGAATGGCGCCCACTATTCCCTCATAAGACGATGGGCAGACACAGTGCACTACAGAGGGCAAAGGCTGTCATTCGGGAGACAGGCGTCAGAACATCAAAGGCTGAAGACTAACTGAGGGCCTAAAACCAAACTGGGGGGAAATTAGCAACACTCGCTTGACGGATCAAATGCACCATAAGTGATTGCCTTTCCAGGCCCTATAATTTGCTGTAAAAATGCAACACTGCCACATGGAATTGGGGTGGTGAAGGGGGCCGCCACGAAGCAAGCCTCGGGAGCAACCTGGATATACCGCTGGGCCGAGGGACGACAGGACATGTATTCCCCCACTCCTGGCTCGGAGATTCTATTTTGCTGGCTTGGTAAATGGTGTTTATTTTGTACTGAGGATGACCAAACTGCTCAATTGCAGTTGACGGGTCACATAGTTTGGTTACGGATGTTGGACTATTGAAATGATCAGGTGTGTCAAAAAGCCCAGTAGTCCCACACGCTTCAGACAGTTGACATGTTTGTCACTGTGGGCATCCGTGAGAGTACACGCCCTTCCGATTAATCTGTTCTTCTAATAAGTGTTTTATTACTGCTATTCAGAGGACGGAGATTCACCCCACAGTTCCTAATTCACTCCGAACGTTTAGTGAACTTAGTCTTTTTTGTGTACTTGGAAATAGTGAAGCAAAAGGACACCATTCTGAGTATAAAATAGCTTCCCTTCTGTCACTGATCCTATGGTACAATCCCCCCAACACGCACGGAACACGCTCGGAACACGCACGGAACACGCTCGGAACACGCATCTCCCCGCCCTCATCTGCAGGGAAGGGGTAGTTGTCCATCTAGAAAAATGCTGACCCGAGAATGGAAAATTACTCACTTTGTCGTCTCACAGTTTCAGCAGTTATCGGCCAACCGGCACCAGTGCCAAGGTCATCTGTTAATGGCCCGTCCAGCTGTCACTCTGCTGTCAACGGCCAATGACTAAAGAAGGGAAGCGGGTGGGGTGGGCTTCTTTGAGAGGAAGTCAAGGCTACGGGGATAAACTTGATGACAATCCGACGGTGTCGGGAGAGGAAATTGCGGAGGAAAGGAGACAGAAAAAAAAGGATGACACTGCATTTGATCTCCCTAAAGCCTTCAAAACGGCGACAAATAGAAAGGCACCGGAGACTCGCTGGCCTCCACTTCGCCCAGCCTGCTTCCGTTTTGCATTCAGTTTAGCAGGGCACTTGGGACAGCCGTGCAAAGCCACAGGAATAAAATGCATGTGATCGTTGGGAGAAGTCCTCAGATTCCTGCAGAGTGCATATATTCTGCAAAGTATAAGCTGGCAGTTCTATGTTTATGTGTGTGTGTCATTTCCCTGGCGACTGTGCCAATCAGAATGCTTTGAATTGAAGGATGGAATTTAAACACAACATAGTGACTCATCCGACACAGATCCCCCTAATTTTGTGTGTGTGCACGCATTTGTGTGTGAGTGTGTGTGTGTGTGTGTCTGTTCCAGACTCTTTGTGTATTTTCTCTCTAGGGGGCCAAACTAGACAGCAAGTGTGTTACTTTACTCTGTTTTCTGTATCCTTCCTCAGTAGTGGCATGTACTCACAAGCCAGAGTGCCTGAAAAACCAACCTGGCAAGGGAACGGATGAAACAATAAAGACTCGTCCAGACTCCTGGCCAGTCAACAACAGGCATTTAGTCAACACCTTTTTCAAATTATAATTCTTTCGTGTTGTACTCTCCTCACACGACCACTCAGGTTCCCTGTCTGTACAAGTCGTGATTCTTTTATTAAAGAATAGGGACTGGGTCAAGTGTTTCAGCCCCCAGAACGGAGAACATTGGGTACTTCACAGTGGGTACAGACATTGGCAGACATCCTGGATCCTCTGGTGAATGCTGGCAGGTTCCTCCTGACATTACCACAGGACCGTTGACAAGGTGGCAGTCCCAGGAAAACAACACTGTGGAAGAAATCCAACACATCCAGCTATTTTTCCACCATCAATACCAGAAGGTCCTAAGCGCCTAACCTGCTCACAGAGACTTCCTCCAGACATACACGCTCCAGATGATGCCACCCCTTTCTCTTACACTGTGTTCATTTTTCTTAGGGGGATACAGGAAGTGTCCGTTCTCTTCCACCATCACAATTACAATATTCACACTGTAAAACCCTAACCACCATAGCCAAGCCCATGTTCCTAAACTTAACCTAGCCCTGATTATAAGCTTGGCCCTAAACCGGAACTTGACTCCTCGTGATGGTGGGCAAAAGTATTCACGATCCTTGTCAGGTAAACATTCTGTTAACCAAAAAAACACACACACGCAAACGTACACATAACACGCACACACACACTCTCCTTTCCGTGTCTCAGTTCCGCTGCAAACTCACTGTTCTCCGAGTGGGTCACTAGAAATGTCCCTTGAAGAAACCCATTTGTAGGTAATGCTGCCTAAACTGCAGCAGTGGAATTCAACATTAATTTAAAGCACACTACTGGCTTGTCTACAGCCGCACTCCAGAGAGTTTAAATTTGTCCTTACAAAACAACACCGTGTCCTTGCTTTAAGGGAACATGTCATTACAAGACGAAACTGTGACCTTGTTTTAAGGGAATATATCCTTACAAGACGACCCTCTTCCAGCTTTGAGGGAATATGTGTTTACAAGAGAAAACTGTGTCCCTGTTTTAAGGGAATGTGTCCTTACAAGATGACCCTGTACATGTTTTAACATAATATGTCCTTACAAGACACCCTGTACCTGCTTTAGGGGAATATGTCCTTACAAGACAACCTGTCCCTGCTTTAAGAGAATATGTGCTTATGAGACAACCCTGTCCCTGTTTTAAGGACATATGTCCCTACGAGACGACCCTGTCCCTGTTTTAAGGACATATGTCCCTACGAGACGACCCTGTCCCTGTTTTAAGGACATATGTTGCTACCAGACAACCATGTCCCTGTTTTAAGGAAATACGTCCTTACAGGACATCCGTGGATCGCTAATTTAATGATCCAGGAACTATGTTGGGTTGCCACCCATCAGTAGGGTCGGGTAGGGTTGCCACCTATCAGTAGGGTTGGGTAGGGTTGTCACCTATCAGTAGGGTCGGGTAGGGTTGTCACCTATCAGTAGGGTCGGGTAGGGTTGCCACCTATCAGTAGGGTTGCCACCTATCAGTAGGGTCAGGTAGGGTTGCCACCTATCAGTAGGGTTGGGTAGGGTTGCCACCTATCAGTAGGGTTGGGTAGGGTTGCCACCTATCAGTAGGGTCGGGTAGGGTTGCCAACTATCAGTAGGGTCGGGTAGGGTTGCAACCTATCTGTAAAATATATAATGATCTGTATTTTACACATTTTCAAAATGAAATTTCCCTGGAAACTTGGACATGTTGTGATCACTCAGTTTACGGTACATAAGTTCACATGGGCTTTCGCTCTCAGTTAAACATGTAAATTGTAAAAATCCATAATAATCTCAGCCCTATATTTTCCTTGTCACCGATCGACGAGATGCCAAACATCCTGCCGAACTGTATGAGCCGATGTGTGAGTGCGGTTTTACAGTGTGTGTGTGTGTGTGTGTGCGCACGCACATCAGCTTGTGTCCAACTGTCCGCTAAGTGGCCGTTGGCGACACTGTTATCATGGTAACGAGGATGCACAGGAGAGGTTTGATGAGGATGCGGGAGCCTAGGAAGCCGGTCCAGCCAGTGTGTGGCCGGTGTACGTATTTAATCATGATTAGGTTAACGATTTCATATTCGATAGAGCGTATATAATAAAGTGAACGGTGGTGCACGGCTAGCTAGCGAGGCTTTGTTCATTCAATCAAGCAGCCCTCCAGTGCCACTGCCCGGTGTAAATAATTGACCTTAATAATAATAATTATAATAATGGAATACACAGGCGGCCTTGTACGAGAGGTTTGGCAGTGGAATTCTCCTTATTAAATGTCACTAATCCCAACCCTACATACATTATGAATTGTAGTGCACAGGCCGACACAGCCCTACGCGATGTAGGCCTCGCACTCCGACACGGCCGTGAGTCACACCGCTCTCCCCCACCGAGGCGGCTACCGGTAACAGCTCAAGTCCCGGGTTACCGGGGCGTGGTCCGTAGCCATCTGCGCTGGAGGTGGGTGGCCCGGGTCAAAAAGAGAGGTGAGGCAAAAAAGGAAAGAAAGCTGGAGATGAAGGGGGATTGCTAGATGCTGGGAGAGCAGGAGAAAGGGAGGTGGAAGAACAAATGAAAAGAAACCCAGGGGGAGGGGGGGGTGGGGTTGCTAGATTCTGAGAGAGCAGGGGAAAAGAGCAGCAGACGGTTAATAAGTATTTTTAATGCTTTTTATTTAACACAATTAAACTGCACATCCCCTGCTCCACATAAAACAGCGCCCTGGGGTTTCCTGATGGGTTCGGTTGTGATGCAAAGCTTTTGCATGTTTGTGTTTCACAAACAAGGTCTATTAAAGAATAGAAGCAGAATGGAGAACTGCCCCCCGTATCAACGGCCCCCTGCTGATTAGACTGTGGATGGAGAACGGAGAACTGCCCCAATATCAACGGCCCCCCGCTGATTAGACTGTGTATGGAAAACGGAGAACTGCCCCCGTATCAACTCCCCCCGCTGATTAGACTGTGGATGGAGAACGGAGAACTGCCCCCTTATCAACGGCCCCCCGCTGATTAGACTGTGGATGGAGAACGGAGAACTGCCCCAGTATCAACGGCCCCCCGCTGATTAGACTGTGGATGGAGAACGGAGAACTGCCCCCGTATCAACAGCCCCCCGCTGATTAGACTGTGGATGGAGAACGGAGAACTGCCCCCGTATCAATTGTCCCTTTGACTAGACTGTGAATGGAGAACAGAGATGCTACGAAAGCAGTAATCATAATGTCTACTCAACGCAGGTACCGGGGTTTGCACTCAACACTGTAACCTGGGGATTTCGCTCAGCACTCTACTGGGATCTTTCAAATGAACTGGGTTGCTCAAAGGCAACCGCGTCATCGATCAAAGACAGGAGAGTAGGCACCGGCGACAAAAGCACATCAGCCGGCTCACAAAGCCTTGCGGCCGTCCTCTCCGCAGTCTGGCTCATCAGAAGGATGCACCACCCAGGGTGTAGACCACACCCACCCACCAACACACATCCACACCTCCATCCATCCTGGACGTTAAGGCTCCGTGCCACCTGCCTGGCCAGGGTGCTCCGGCTGTGTCCGCCATATGCCCTGATGTTCTGCCAAAGCTTCACGGTCTGCTCCGGCTGCCACCACCGCGGAGAGAGATGCATTATGGGTTAGCTGGGGGGAGGGGGAGCTACCTCATTAAGAAGTGTGAACAGTCATGGTAACGCATGGAAGGAGAGCTGCAGGGCAATCGTACGCACACAGATAAACATGTACACACACTTTCATAAGCACACACCAAGCATAAACACAGGGACCACATACACACCGTGATGTGATTACAGAGCTCTTTGCTTCATCCTTAAACCAGTGTAAAACATGTGAGCACCAAACCTAAATACATTTCTCTCTCTTTCTCTCTCTTCCTCTCTCATTCTCTCTCTCTCTCTCTCTCTCTCTCTCATTATCTCCGTCATTGTTGCGGCACACCTTTCTCTCTCTGATGCTTACACAGTTGTTCTTTCTCCGTCTCTGTCCGTCTGTAAGCAGGACAAAATAAACACACTCAAGTCACGTGGTTGGTCCATGGCCACGCGGACACAGGACCTTCCGTTGTCATAACCACTTTTCAAATTACCCAGCCTGAGGATCCTTTGATAAACAAATGAAACAGGAAGACGGAAACATCATTGCCCCGTCACGGGACACGGTACACGCAGAGGTGGAACAACTAAAGGTACACCGTCACTAAACACCTCTGAACGTGTTACCGACCCAATTTACACATAAAGATCCCGGTGAGTGACAATTCAACCCACCGCAACTGGACCGCACGCGGTGCGTCTGTCACGGTTACGCCAGGAGAGCCACAGTCCCCCCGGGTGTTCGGAGGGGGGCGTAGAAACTGTACACACCAAGATACAAGAGCGGGAGCGTATCGAAAATGTTAAAAGCACACAGCACGCTCAAACGTCAAGCCCCCGCCGTGCCTGGCTTTATATTTGTGTCGTTCAGCCGGAGGGGGGGGGTCGGGAATCACCGGGAATCACCCTGTGAGAGTTGGGCCTCACCGTGCATAGTCTGATGTTCCCCTCAGCCACCCTGGTTCAGCCATCCTGGTTCAGCCACCCTGGTTCAGCCACCCTGGTTCAGCCATCCTGGTTCAGCCACCCTGGTTCAGCCACCCTGGTTCAGCCATCCTGGTTCAGCCATCCTGGTTCAGCCATCCTGGTTCAGCCACCCTGGTTCAGCCACCCTGGTTCAGCCACCCTGGTTCAGCCATCCTGGTTCAGCCACCCTGGTTCAGCCATCCACTCAACAAGGGCAGGCCTCCATTCAGGCAGCCAACCTGGGGCAAAGCCAGCAAGTGGTGCATCACATGGGATTAACCGCCTGAAACCTAGAGACGGCTCACAGGAAACGGGACCTGGGGCTGGATGGGGAATACCTATGGTGGGCCCCGTTCCTCTGGTTGTGAGTTCTGGCACCGTCTGACAGCAAAGGGCCAGACCTTCCCTGCTGACCCGGTGAACGGACCCCCTGGTTCTGCCGTTACATGACACGGCGGCCTCCCACGGCCCTCCCCACGCGGGCGGCCTGGCTCGGATTGAATGACAACGCAAGCAGGAACCACATGTCACCTAGGAAGAGGAGCCCTGGCTTCAAGACGAAAGCAGATGAGAACCGCGTGCGTGCCAGTCGTTTCCAGCAAGCGCTGGCGTTCGTGATAACATCTCCGCTAAGTAGTGCACGGTTGTCCCTCCAAGGCTGCCTTGGGACGAATGCACTAACTGGAAGTCACTCTGGAGAGGACTACAATTCTCTAATGTATGATACAGTTACGCTATTCAGTGCCTGGAGACAAGCGGAGAGAGGAGGAGAGGAGCGGAGAGGAAGGAGTCATTGATCTAAACTCGATTGATTACCAGTCAGCCAGAGATGGATGTGACACAATGACGATCCATCAGTGGAGATAGTTATTTACTGGGCTAAACTGACAGTGGGCTACTGTCCCCGGCCCAACCTATCCTTCACACAGTGCACTCCTTTGGAGCAAGGCGGCACAGGAAAAAAGGATAGGCTATAGGGTGCCATTTGGGCTGAAGCCCCTATGCCCACTCTGCCCTTCTCAGGCGGAGAAGCCCCAGGAGGGTGGAGACACGGGAGGGTGGAGTATTATATCTTCATAGTACAATCCGGCTACGGACGGTACACGAAAATCCATGACGATGGAGCAGAATTTGTAGCCCCTCCGCTACGATGAGATTTTTCTGCACTGCAGGGGGAATCACATCGTCAGAAGACGCATCGGTGCGACGTGAGCCGCTACCCACCAGGCCCACCAGATCCCAGTTCATCTGGCCCGTTCACGTTACCATCGTTCTGTGTTTATAGGGGGGATAGAACCCTTTAATACTCACTTCTTTCCACGCAAAACTCTGTTCCATCCACATTTTCTTCACAAAAGTTGTCTTTTTTATAGAATTTACAGACCTAGTTGATGACGGCAGAACATTTTGGGATTTCTTAGGCCCAAGATCTAGTCATTGTGAAAATGTTTGGAGAAATCTACTAAAGAACAATAATTCAAGACAGCCTGAGAGGTGAAAATGTCTGGTCAATGACAGATACAGGGCTCTTAGGCTGAGGCAGAATAAACACTATTACATTTTAAAAACACTTCTTGGGGTATATTTTAATCTATAGTAAACAGTGCAAACACTCCAAAAAATGACCAATTATGATAAATTAATATTTTCGGCGCACTTTAGCATACTCTGTTGTCTTGTCATTTACAGTTTATAATATCAAGTTAAGTGTAAAATTCATAGGTGGAATTTTAGAACACATTCCGATTAATTACCACTTTTTTATACCAGTTATTCATCTCATCTGCATGCAGTGAGTCATTGTATTTGACAATCTAACGGCAAAGTGTCACTTGTATGCCAGACCATTTTTTAGAATAGCGCGTAATTGTGCTTGAGAAGCAGGGAATTTGGACACAATGGTCTTGGTTTCAAGAAGCGTGTTAACAGGTTTGAGAAAATGAAAATGATTTGTAATTTCTTTTTAAATGCCTTTGTTCAAATGCATTTGTGTGTTTGTGTGTGTGTGTGCCTTTGCGTTTGCAAGCAAGTCTACGTGCATGCAAGTGTGCGTGACTGGGTTTGAGGGCTGATAACTAAAAGCGTATGAACATCCTTGACAGCTGTCACTAGTCACCCTCCAAGCAGCCAAAGGCAATTAGCAGTAGCGGTAATCACCAGGGCTAAGGCATAGACACACAGGACACGCATACTCATTAACTAACAGTTAGGGGTCATTCTTTTAGGGACATGACCCAGAATGTCCTTCTTCACTGACCCCTGGGCGGCAGCCTGCCGGCCAATCAGTGTGGGGCAGGACTGACACCTAGCCAATAGCTAAAGGCTCTTAAAGCCATAAATATGAGGTCTGAGACAACAACCACGATCAATGGTGTCCATTAGCTTGACTTATTCCACCATGAAAATGCCCAATGCAGGTACGGTTGTCTTCTGGGAGGGACACAGAGGGTGGAGTTTGGAGCATGGACTTTCTGAAGTGGTGCCGTCATTTAGCAGCTGTCTTGGGATTCAACCTAGGGATTCAATAGCTAACGATGACTATAACATTGATAGTGAAAGTGTCACGGTGACACTAGGGCTATTGGCTATTGTGATTCGACGTACGTAACCACCACATATTCCCAGTGAGAGTAATCTTTATCGGGTGAAATAAAGTGATTTAACACGAGACTTACAACACAATAATTACAGAAACATAAACAAAAGGTGACTGAAACCGTCAAGGACATACGTCTGTGCAGTATGACAAGAGGCTGCATCACAAATAGACATCGCAAATGTCGAAGAAACAAGAACATAACTCGCAAAAATTCCTCCTGAGATGCGTGCAAATCCGGTGGTCAACTACAAGAAACGTCTGACCTCTGCGATTTCCAACAAGGGTTTTGTCACCAAGTACTAAGTCATGTTTTGCAAAGGGGTCAAATACTTATTTCACGGAGCAAAATGCAAACACATTTCTAAATTATTTAAAATGATTATTTTGTTGGTATTCTGTCTCTCACTGTTCATATAAACCTACCTTAAAAATTGTAGACTGATCATTTCTTTGTCAGTGGGAAAACGTACAAAATCTGAGTATATGTGTATATATAGTATATATATTCCAACATAAAATGTGTTTATTATTATACATATATATACATTCATGGCCAATCATGGCAAATTTTCTTTCAACCATGTTTTTTTTATTTCGGTCGGGCAAAGACGTTCTGTGAACAGGTCTGGCCACGAATGGACCATTAAGACCAGCAGAAATGATACAGTACACCTAGGTCCCGAGCTAATTTAAAGTGTTCTCCCACACTACATGAAAGCTTTATAGATTCATACAGTCCCTGTAATGCAACTGTCAGGCTGTTCCTTTCCTAGAGACAAGCCTGAACTGATAGAAATGGGAGGAGCCCAGAGGGATCGTGAGGTCGTTCTGTCTTGAGGAACGAAGTTAGTGAATGTCTGTGAACTAAAATGCCTATATTGTGCACGCATGCAAGTACTCGCCAACGCTCACACACACACACACACTCAAACACTGGCAGTCAATAAATATTTCACGATGTTCACTTTAGTTACATATTTTGCCCCTTATAACACAGAGCTCCCTGTGAGCGCGGTGATATGTGATGGACTGAAAGCATCATTCAGTCATCAACAACAACATAAAGAAACTCATAATTTATCGACCACATGGCTACTTGTAGATTTAGCGATTCACGGCTGACACAGCGCTGGAGCACCTGCACGCGGATGTGTCGAGCCGAATGGATGTGTAAGACCACTTGGATGTGTCAAGTCAAACTGGTGGATGTGTCGAGCCGAATGGATGTGTAAGACCACTTGGATGTGTCAATTCAAACTCGTGGATGTGTCGAGCCGAATGGATGTGTAAGACCACTTGGATGTGTCAAGTCAAACTCGTGGATGTGTCGGGTCGAATGGATGTGTAAGACCACTTGGATGTGTCAAGTCAAACTCGTGGATGTGTCGAGCCAAATGGATGTGTAAGACCACTTGGATGTGTCAAGTCAAACTCGTGGATGTGTCGAGCCAAATGGATGTGTAAGACCACTTGGATGTGTCAAGTCAAACTCGTGGATGTGTCGAGCCAAATGGATGTGTAAGACCACTTGGATGTGTCAAGTCAAACTTGTGGATGTGTCGGGTCGAATGGATGTGTAAGACCACATGGATGTGTCAATTCAAACTCGTGGATGTGTCGAGCCGAATGGATGTGTAAGACCACTTGGATGTGTCTAGTCAAACTCGTGGATGTGTCGGGTCGAATGGATGTGTAAGACCACTTGGATGTGTCTAGTCAAACTCGTGGATGTGTCGAGCCCGACATAGGTTTAAAGTGACGTGGATGTGTCAAGTCAAATGGCTGTTTCAGACGCTCCACAGACATTTGAAGCCATGCGATTGTGCAACGCCAAATCATCGTGTGAAGCGACCGCAGTCTGCCGTGGCCCAGACAGCGCTACTGGTGTCTAGCATTGTCTGGAAAGAAAGGGACCAAGGTGAGAAAAAGATATCTGATACCTAATATCATCACAAATGTGTGCCTACAAAACGAGTCACACACCAGAGGAAACGATATGAATCACCAGGAAGGGCAGGGCTTTGCTGTCCCTCCTCACCTCCTGTTTTATTACCCCCATCCTCAACCCATCTTGATTCATTCCCGTTTGCCACGTCATTAGGTTACACAAGTGAATGTGCCAGGCTTTCCTGAATCAATCCATTCCACCGTGGCGGTTGTTTGTGAGACATGAATCCACTGCTCCCGTAATGCCGCAGTCGGTTCTGTGGCATGCAGACAGCAGGGGCCATTTACACCCTGGATTAATGTTGTTGACAGAGGGCCCTCATTCAAAGAGGAGGTAACGGCTGCCCAGGATCTCCTCCCATAGGAGCTGCTCTCCTCCTCACATGGCGTGCCAATGAAAGGAATTCCATCTATTTACCGTGGCAAGAGAGAGAGAGAGACACATGGTGTAACACTGAGAGGCCAGAAGGAGGAGGAACAAAGAGGAGTGAGCTAGTGAAAGTAGAAGGAGAAGGCAGGACAGAAGATGATGAGGATGAGACAGAGGGTAAAAAAGATGAAAAAGGAGGTGAGAAACAGAGAATGAGAACGAAGAGAATAGGGAATGGGAGAAATGATAGAAAGAGAGAGAGAGAGGGTGAGACAAAGAGGAGAAAGACAGGGGTGGGGAAGAGACAGAGATGGGGTGAGACAAGAGGGGAAAGACAGGGGTGGGGAAGAGACAGAGATGGGGTGAGACAAGGGGAGAAAGACAGGAGTGGGGAAGAGACAGAGAGAGAGGGTGAGACAAGGGGAGAAAGACAGGAGTGGGAAAGAAACAGAGAGAGAGGGTGAGACAAGGGGGGAAAGCCAGGAGTGGGAAAGGTATGCATCTTCCTAGTGCTGCTTCCAGCATGCTGCCCCCCTCCCAAGCCTCTCTATCCAGCCCCAAGGTCACCTGCCTCTACACCCCTCCATACATTAATCTACACCTTAACACGCTGCTCAGGCCAGCCTAATGGCCCCACAGACTAGAGCTCACTGTCAGCACCGGGGAGAGGCTGGGGAGAGAGGGGGAGGGATAAAAGGGGAACAGAGATGGAGAGAGGGAGAGAGGAAGATAAAGGGGTCGAGGGAGTGGAGTGGAAAAGACAGAGTGAGTAAGACAGAAAGGAGCCAGAGGAAAGGAGAGAGGAGGCAGAGAGAAGAGGGACAGAGAAGGAGGCAGAGGGAAGGAGAGTGGAGAGAGAAAGAGGGGGGAGAAGGAGGAACAGGAAAGGAGAGAGTGATAGAGGCGGGAAACATCAACAAACTAAACCCAGAAGGAGGACCGTGACAGTACAGTGTACCGTCCCATGTGAGGAGGACCGTGACAGGCAGACAGTACAGTGTACCATCCTATGTGAGGAGGACCGTGACAGGCAGACAGTACAGTGTACCGTCCCATGTGAGGAGGACCGTGACAGGCAGACAGTACAGTGTACCGTCCCATGTGAGGAGGACCGTGACAGGCAGACAGTACAGTGTACCGTCCCATGTGAGGAGGACCGTGACAGGCAGACAGTACAGTGTACCGTCCCATGTGAGGAGGACCGTGACAGGCAGACAGTACAGTGTACC
>JACXGK010005690.1:0-32043 GCA_016801125.1 Novumbra hubbsi
AAAAAGAATAACTTCCAGATGATAACAGACACCTTGTCACTGGCCAGAGCATCTCACACTTTAATTTAACCATGTTTGACAGGTTGTCTTAATATTGCCTCTGCCATCTCTGCTGAAAAATCTATTTAAAAAGATTAAGAAAATGTAGATCCAGATATTCGTACCAACGTTGGAACCACGTTTGGTACACAGTAGCTAAACCAGTCGAACATATACAGGACACGATGTCTATGATGGTCAATAAACAAAGACAGCGAGTGAGTGACATCAGTCATGATTTGACGGGACAATCGATTGTCCGACTAAAAGTTACATCGATGATGGGAAAGTGTTGATACCAGTGGGTCGCACGTCCCGGGGAAGGAACCGCCGCCATCATTGCTGCTTTGCTTTTCCACAGATGTGCCTCAGCTCAGGCCGTCTGCCTGTCACGCTTCCTAGCCCCTGCCAGGGGACGACACAGCGACTCACTGAGCACACACATACAACAACCCTGCAGAACAGATCTGTTCCCTGAACCCAATGTGTGCACATTTAATTGCAGGAGTGTTCAATGCCATTTTTTGCGATGGACGCCTTTGGTTTATTGTGGTACCCTGCAACAAGCCAAATAATGACCCTCCCAGGCAACTAAAGCAACAAATGCCGCCAGGGACAATAATTGAGCTCAAAAGTGAATAAAAATTGACAACCAAACATCAGAGTTTGCAGAGGACAATGTTGGTAGAGCATACATCATGAGGATCCACCTGTCAGTTTCATATTCCTGCTGAGATGTTTCCACCTCTCCGCAGGGAGTACAGCCACGTGCCTTGAGTTTTACCAGTTCAAATAAAGTTGAAAGCACTGCAGTACTTTTTGTTTAGAAAGAACTTTACACCAATCTAGGATCGGGGAGGTCTAGGACAGTCTGGAGTGTATAGGATTCAGCAAGGTGCTGTAAACGTTCAGCGAGATGTCACCCTACCATTGCCGCAGTGCTCAGAACAAACCCCTGAGTCTAAACTCAAAGACAAGGTAGGTGACAACGCTCACCTTCGTTAGTTGGATGACCGCTCTCGTCTATGAAGTGGATGACCGCCAGTCCAATACAGGCTCCCGTCAGAGCGAGGAACAGCAGGATCAGACTCTTTTCCAGGGTACTCAGCCCCTGGGGCCCAGGGCCCTTCTCCAGAGTATTCAGCCCTTGGGACCCAGGGCCCTTCTTCAGGTCTCTTTCCATGTTGTCCGCCGATGTCAGGTAAAATGTACTTTGCCTCCGTTGTGCTGAGCCGGCCTGCCAGGCCGTACCTTGGACCCACCCTGAACTTGGCGAGGGACGTGAAGCCACTCTTCATGGAGGGTTTATAGCCTTTGGTTTTGCAAGATAAGTTGCAAGAAGCGTTTGTGTATGTGTACTGTCAATTATGCCATGAAACTGATAATTGTGCCATGAAACCCCATCTATCTTTATTAGGGGTAGAAGTGTGAGTGTACATGGGACAAAGGGGACATGTTTAACCTCTCTGTCTTTCATAACATTCGGGACTGACTATGCTATTTTACCCATGTTGACAAAACAAGACTTGCTTAAACCGTTGGCGTTGGCCTACTTTGACCCCGTGCAACATTTTACTAATGGTCCTGTATGAAAAAATCCATCTCATGATAATCTTCACACAACATTGTGAGGATGTTAAGCCTTGACCAGATCAGAGTCTGTGGAGAGATCATCACACAACATTGTGAGGACAGTAAGCCTTGTCCAGATCAGAGTCTGTGGAGAGATCATCACACAACATTGTGAGGACAGTAAGCCTTGACCAGATCAGAGTCTGTGGAGAGATCATCACACAACATTGTGAGGATGTTAAGCCTTGACCAGATCAGAGTCTGTGGAGAGATCATCACACAACATTGTGAGGACAGTAAGCCTTGACCAGATCAGAGTCTGTGGAGAGATCATCACACAACATTGTGAGGACGTTAAGCCTTGACCAGATCAGAGTCTGTGGAGAGATCATCACACAACATTGTGAGGACAGTAAGCCTTGTCCAGATCAGAGTCTGTGGAGAGATCATCACACAACATTGTGAGGACGGTAAGCCTTGTCCAGATCAGAGTCTGTGGAGAGATCATCACTCAGGATTGTGAGGACAGTAAGCACTGACCAGAATGGGAATTAGATTTAGGTTATAGGTGGCACGTTGGTGGCCCCCTTAGTGCGTCAGGGTTACAGATGCCATACAGATGTGTCATTGTGGCCGCGTGTTTGAATCCTGTTCGTGCATACCCATGATGCCCCGGGAATCCTTCTCCACCTCCACCTCTTTTCACTCCTTCCCCTCCCCCTACCACTCCACCATCTTCACCATCTACTCCTCCTCCACCTCCTTCTACTCCTCTTACTACTCTGCCTCCTCCACATCCTCTTTCTACTCCTCCTATTCCTCCCCCACCTCCACCGTCCGACTGGTTTTTAATTTAATTTAAAGGGACCGTTCGGCATGACTAATGACATACTGTATGTCTTCATTTACACATATTAACCGACAGTCAGAGATCTGTATGTAATGTTGCATACAACGTGCAAAAATAAGAGATTGCTTCTTCTTAACTTTAGAGTGATAGTTAATGCGTTTTAGGGAGGAACTGGTTCAATTTAGGATAATCTCCATAAAGACTGAATGGCTCAAATGATCTCATGGTATAAACGTCTGTTGGTGTGAGCCGGTGTCTGATTAGACAGTGAGACACACTCACAGTGATCGTGGTAACCAGTAATACCTAAGCTATGGCTGGGGTGGGGGGGGCTATACTTATTTCTTAAGTATCTTCCTTCTCTGAAAACAAAGGAAGCGGCGATATATACTGTGATGTAATAGAAGCCTCTTATCTCTACTTGGCAGTGCTTTACATAAAAGGGAGGGAATGGTTTTCAAGATAACATTCAGGCGATAATGACTTTATATAACGTTTTTTTTTTTCTGTTGGTTATGGGTTGTCTTGCGGCCAGGTGATATTTTAGCCAGTGTGCGGTTGAAAAGAAAGATAGCCTCTGTACTATTACAGCACAATTAACATAGAGGATGACTCCATATATTAACACCAAGATGCACTTAGACCTGCAGACTGTACTGTTGAGGGGCAGAGAAAATATCATGGTGGCTCCTGGAGAGGTATTTGTTCTGGGGACAGTATCAGCAGATGTGGTACAGATAGAGTAGGCTTCTGACCTCCACCTCACCACCGCCTCAGATGGGTATAGAGATGAAGATGGAGGGATGGAGATACAGAGGCAGGGAGATAGAAAGATGGAGTGAGAGGAGAAGGTACATGCCAGTACATGCCAGACTAAAGGTTGGCTGCATGACGTTGAGCTCCACTGTTAACACATCCCAGACCCTCAAATGCAGAATCCGATAAATCAAATTAAATTGTAATCAGTTTCCTTCTAATGAATGCCCTATTTCTCCATTATGGATTAAAGCTTAAGCCTTAGGAAAAAGTTCCAAAATAAACTATTGCTGTCCAGAGTATTAGCATCACTTAAATGCAGTCGATTGGGTGAGACTTCACCAGTTCATTGCATTTAATTGGTTGATCCCACCAGATGTTATCTTTGCTAGATCACAGATAATGGGAAACTTAGAATCTGTTCTAAAAACAAAGGGGCTGGCAGTCATAGAAATAGAATTACAGTGTGATTCTATAGATCATCCTTCCCATTGGCTTGTCATGGTTTGTGTATGAATTTGTATAACGGCAGTTAACCTTTTTTCTGATGCCTAGTGCAGTAGAGGTGGTGCAGTGTGTGTGTGTGTGTGTGTGTGTGTAGCACCTCAGATAAGTGGTAGGTTTGTTTGGGAGCCCTCTCTCCACTGGGGAACCAATGATTTATGAGAACATCTGTCAGCTGTAAAAAAGGATGTCTCTAATGAGGCCAACAAAGGTGACCTTGTGTGAGTTTGTGACATGAAATAACAGTTCAAAGCGAATTCATACTGTGCAGACACACACACACACCGTGCCTCCCGAAACACCTTGATAAACAGCCAAACATCTCAATGTTTCTCGCTGTCACACCACATCTCACACACAACATAAAAATCCCAACACCCACCCCCACCCCACACTCATACCCACACCCACACCAAACAAATGTTCCTACACCTCACTGCAGACAAGGTAATGTAGGCCACATACTCCACTGGGTTGTGAGCTGCAGTGGCGTAGTGTAGCACTGCCAGATATTAGCACAGCAGGGACTCAACAGTAAACATGTCATCCTCCAGGAAAGGTCAACCCCCCACGCCCGGGCCAATTACTGACAAGTATTCAAACTTGTGGACCAATGCCAGATACTTATTTCTTCTTTGCTGGGAGAGAAAAAGTGATTGTTTCGAAATGGACGTTTCAAAGGCAGGATCTCTGGTGCGACGAATTGACAAACATTTTGTAGAAATCTCTAACAAGTCACTAACAAGACGGAGCCACAGTCCCCTGCCTGGTGCCGAGGGGGGCGGACATCAGCCAGGGATGTAGACTGGAGAACCAGGAGAACCGGACAGCCGGAACCCGGCTTCCATTGGCTGTTTTGGTGCCTTTGTTACATCATCGAGAGACGGAAGGAAAGAGAGAGAGAGAAGGGGGGGGGGGTTCTATTTAAAATGCTTAGAGAGGAAGAGAGAGCGGAAGAGGGAGACAGAGGGAGAGGTAGAATGCTTTTATGCGGGATCATGGGAGACGGGAAGAGGTGAACACCCGTGGTACTGAGGAATCATCCCCCGGTTCCACAAAGGAAGAAGGCTGGGACTCTAGTAACAGCCCTTGCCAAATTCCCTGAAAGAGAATGACACTCCACAATCTGTAAATACAACCCGTTAACCACAATTACCTCAGACACTGATCTCCTTAATGAGACAGGGTCTGAGAGCGTGTCTGATGTGCCTCCAAAGATCCGACGGGGAATTGTTTGTGACTTTAATGACGGGCACTGATAATTGTAATGGCTTGTGCTCAATCTGCGTCTGCTCCTCTGAAGGTTCTCTGTGCAGCTGACGAGAGCATTTGTGTGTGAGCGTGTTTGTGTGGCTAACTGGGTCATGGCGGTGGGAGAACACATTTGCATTACATTTTTCTGGGGAAATGTTTCTGTGCGGCTGAAGGGAAAGTTGACACACTTTGGCTTTGGAAACTTATTCAGCCTCGGTAAATTTTTTAAGATTTTGTTTTGTTATTGACCGAAAACCATTTTTAGATCCATCTATGCACAATACCCTATAACGCAAGTACAATTTGTAGTCATTAATTTAAATATAAAATAAGAGTTCATTGTTTTTCTTAAGAGTAGTCATACATCAAGGTGTTTAAACACACGGCAAGGGAAACTGATATGGGCCACCTCTGCCAAACAAAACACTGTTTAAACCAAAATACTTTCCTGTTCAAACTTTGCCAATGAAGCTAAAAAAGGAAAGGTTTGTAGCCAATCACTGGCAACATGGGCAGCATTTACACACAAAAAGCATTCCTTGTGCTCAGTCCTCCTTCCTTGTATATATTAGAACACGCCTCCCCACTGGCTCCGCCTTCTTACTGGCTCCGCCTTCTCACTTTAAGAAGAAGGCCTTTTACTCATGTTATGGTAATATTAACAATTCTATGTATTAATGAAGTATACACGGTATGCCAAGGTACACAGTAAGGTTACGTGAAGGTACTGAGTTCTTTGCTTCTGCACAAGTCAGAGTAATGTGTGCCGAGTAAAGCAGCGCCACGCACAGAGGGCATCTGTTCCCTTGCGTGGTAGGTTTCAAGTTTATGGTGGTCATGTGTTTGAAATGGTCAGCAATCACTAAGACGTCTGTTAATGAGTTAAAGCCACTTGTGTATCTGTTCCCTTCTCGTGACCCCTTTGGTGACCCTTTATTACCCCTCTGTGATTATCACACTTGTGACCCTTTTGAATTGGACTGGTCACCTGTGGTGTCCTTAGTCCCCTGAGGGGAAGCTGGGGAAACAGACTTCCTTTCAGTATAACCTAATAGATAATAGTTAACCAAGTGAAGACCATGTGTTGTTAATAAAGAACTGTTGTGCATTGTCTTGACACACCCCTAGACTATAAGTATGGTACGTAACTTTGGAATTACCAGAGATGCTTCCCTGTCACTCTGGGTGATGGGGGAACCAGACTCTCCTTGCAAGTGAATCTTTAATAAACTGTTAATTGTGCTAAAGACATTTTCTTTCTTACCGGCCTAAATTATAATCCTATACATAGTAAATTGCCATGATTACTCAGGAGTGGCAACATTCTCTAACATAACAGCCCGATGTTGTAACAGCCACAACAGAAATGTGTGTCTTTCTAGCAGGTTCTTCCTTCAATCAAGAACAACTATGAAGCTCTGTTAGCGTGACCATTGGGTTCTGTGTCACCCGACCATTTACTCAATCTGGCTGGACAGCCAGCTCTGGGAAGATTCCCAATTCCTTCCATTTCACAATTATGAAGCCCCATGTGCTCCAGGGGAATTTCGATGCTTTAGTAGATCTTTATGACCTTCCACAGAGAAACGTGATATTAGGCTTAGAAAGGGTCTATGTATTGATTACCATAAATGGCTCTCCCGAGATAAGGACGCATCCCTGGAAAAGTTGTCCTGTAAGACTCCACACCAAGCGCATTTCCAGAATATCCGGAGAATATCTTTTCCACCACTAAATCATCATTTTGATACCTCAAAGTATACTTCCATTACCTTATTAAAATGATAGATCGCCATTGATTGGCCAACTGTCAATTAATATGGCCTCTCAGTCAAATTAAGCTTCTGGCCCCTGCTCTATAAATGTTTTATTTAAATCAATAATCATCTGCAAGTTAAATAGCAAATAAGTAATTGTTTAAAAGGCAGCAATTTAAATGTTCAGACTGTAACTCTAAGCATAAAAAACTGCCTAGCTCCGTCTCTTATTCTGAGAGAACACCCATTCGTTTGATAACCTAGCGGAGCAACCTCGTGTTTCAAACAAGCGCGTTCCAAAACTGACCCCCCCATTCTTTCATCGATCACAGTGCAGACACACACTCCCTCAAACTAGACCAATGTTAATTTAGAGTGCTCAGAGCTAAATTCTCCACGCATTGCACCAGTTGTAGCTTGAAGCCTTTGCCTCTGTCAGCAACGTCACTCCAATGTCTCAGAGTCAGACATGGTGCGCCCAACGGTTTGGTCTCTAGTTGTCCAGTTACACTTAAACACGTTGCTCGGAGTCGGTGCTGCAAGTGACTGTGATCTGTAGTAACAGTTCATGTTGCCAGGGA
The DNA here is from genome assembly GCA_016801125.1 of Novumbra hubbsi. NCBI lineage: Eukaryota > Metazoa > Chordata > Actinopteri > Esociformes > Umbridae > Novumbra > Novumbra hubbsi. The sequence goes on from JACXGK010005690.1 coordinate 7,314, forward strand.
GCTCCTCTGGTGACACACAGTCATTGTGCTACATTACATTACTCAACCGGTTTGACATATCCTTGATTAATGCAGTGCCTTTTAATAATGTAATCTCTCTGGGCCTAAATTGGGATGGGATGGTACCCAGACAACAGATGCAGTATGATGTATCATTTAGAATATTCAAGCCGTACCCAATAATAAAGGCTTGTAGTTACTATGGCAAAGCGGGAGATATTTTGTCAAGGCGTCTCTGAGAGGCAATTTATCTCTTTCTCCTTCCGTCTCCGTATCTCTTTTCCTTCATGTCACTTTTCATATTTCTTACTCTCCGTCATGCCCTCTCCCTACATCTTTCTCCCTTCCTCCCTCAATCCATCTCCATTTCTCTCCCTCCGTCTCTTTCCGGGTCGTCTGGGATGGCCGAGGGAGACATAAAATATTGAAGCACCAGCTAATTAAGACCAGGGTAAGGGACTAAGATTAAGTCTAATGGGTTGACTGTTGCTGGCCGTGATCAATGGAGAGACAGGAAAAGACCCCAAAGAGAAAGGAAGAGAGAGGTTGAGAAAGACAGTAAAAAAGACAAACAGAGAGGGAGAGAGAGAGAGAGCACGAGGATGAAGAAAGAAAGGAATTAAGGGGGACGAGTGGCTCCACATAGCAAGAGAAGCGGCTGGTCGCCAAATGTCTCCTGTGAAAGGTCAAGCCATGACAGAGCAGAGGTCAGTGATGCATCTCTCGTTGGCAGCCCCTTATATCAGAACTGGGCTGATGTCTGGATGTGTGTGTTCGTTTGACAGGGAACATTATAGCCCAGGGCACCCAACCTAACAATCCACTGTGACTAACGCAGCTGTTTAACAACATTTGGACGGCAAACTATGTAAAAAGTAACATGATGAACTGTACCAAGAGATATAGAATAACACATTTACACAGAGGGTGTGTTGTTGCAGTTTATCAGTGAAGATTCCCATTCCGCACAACTGCAAGCCTACACCATATGTCATAGGCATTTGAAATCTGTATTACTCGTAATAGCAATGCTGAGGAAAATGGGTTTCATTTAGCATTTTCCAATACTAAAGTTTACAATTGTAATAAATATACGCATGCAGACTCATCTTCCAATTGGCTCTGCTTGCTTGTACATTTGAAGTCATGGTTCAGGAACATGACTCAGACCTACCTTCATTTTAAGATTCAGGAATATGATTGGGACTTACCTTCATTTGAAGTCATGATTCAGGAACATGATTCATACCTACCTTCATTAGAAGTCATGATTCAGGAATATGATTCAGAACAACTTCATTGTTTATCCTACAAGTGTCCACGCATCACAGAAAAACAAGCATTCTCAGAGTAATATTATACATACTCACACACCATTTTATCATTTGGAACACCTGACTTACACATAGGACAATAATTAGCCTTTTAGCAAATTTTGTAGCACAAATTGTACAATTTTCTCTTTGATAAAGAAGCCCAAAGAAATTCAATTACCCAATCAAAGATGGATAATCCCCCAAAAATCTATCAATGCAATAACAGTTTAAATGTAGACAATAAAAAAAAGACTTTTAAGACTGCCTCTGAGTAAGTCTTTGTTTGCGATTATATTTTTCCTCTGTAAAATATAAAACGATTTAACTTGCAAGTTGGTTGAAAGTGTTTCTTTTTGCCAGAGCTTTGATAAGCTTGTTAATCGCAATAGAATAGGTTTTGGAAAATGTGAGTAACATATCCACTAATTTGTGCCACTGCATCTAGGGGATCGTTTGTAGGAAAAGGCAGCTGTGCTTACATGACACTCATCTACAACAAATCCGTTATAACAGTCTATGGCGACATTTGCACCGGTAGTTCAATTGTGATGTGTGCTTGGTGACGGCCAAGCTCCACATCACAACACGCTGTACGTGTTGTGAAACCAACGGTGGAATTACAAAGATGACTGTGACTCCATGAAAAAAAAAACGTTTCCTCTCAGCTGTAATATCGGTTTAATACAGTTAAACACGGACGCTATTGATTACTCAATACCCAGAGTATGCGCACTGTCCACGTTTTCCCCTAACGCTTTTGGTAATGACTTCATAAGGCTCTCCACCCCCACTGTCGTTCTGTCTGATCACATTATACCCGAGGAACTCCCGTTGTGGGAAAGGAGGAGGCAAGATACTCCCTGTCCGTTAGAAAGACCTGTGTATATTACATTTTGAAAAGTGAAGATAACGGTTGAAATGAAGAACTGCTAAATGCACACAGGCCAAGGTGTATATACTGCATGACATACAAAAACAAGCAAAGCCAAGTTGTTGTTGTTCTTTATCAAGACAAAATCAGTAGTAACCCATTCAAAATAAAATCTGCCAAATGAAGAAAATAAAACAAGAGCTATATACCAATGTTATAAACAGAGGGTGTACAACACACCCGGAACATAAACCTACGCATACCACAAAGCTCTCACAGTATTGAGAATCAGTGATATTTAGTTGCACAAGATCATCTGTAAAGGGTATTATTCTGACAGTAACATATGTACGTATGACCAAAGACCACGTACTTAATAGACCAGGACTTTATAGTGGAGGTAATATGAGTTATGACTGCCATAAGAACTAACACAAACATGCGTTTCACTAAGATATTATTATTGCAATTTTTCCTTTTTAAACGCTGTGGGAATTTCCCTCATTATAATATCTTCTATTGCTAAAAAATAATTTGTTCATAACAGAAAACAAAGTTGTTCACGTTTTTGCTTTCGGTTTTGTCCTCTTCAGTCAATTCACTTCAGTCCAATGGGATTTCAACACCACGACATCCGACCAGTAGGGTGACCCCCGCTTGCCTTGGCATAGGGAGGGCCGTTACGACAGGAAACACGGCCCGGTTCACGAGGAAGTCGGCTGGCAGTTTCTGCTCCAATCAGCGGCTTCTGCCTCTCACTCCAGCACGGCGGAAGGGGCGGGACGTGCGCAGCACTTGGGGCGTCGGACATTCCGCAGCATCGCCGTGAAAACGCCGTGGTGCCTCCTCTTGGTCTTTCTACTGTCGGCCGCGGCCGTGGCAGCGGGCGAATCCGGCGACACAGACTTCCTGAGTGATGACTGGGTCACGATCTTCTTCTCTTGTTCTTTGATCTTACACTGCAGGTGGCTCTGGATGGCAAAGCCCAGGGACTCGGGGTCAACGGAGGCCCCGTACACCTCCCAGGTCATACCCTGTTCGTCCCACAGCACATCGTGAATGCTCTTCTCTGCCTTCTGCTTCCCTTCCTCTTCTCTCTTCTCCTTTTCCTTCCTCTCCGGCTCCAGCTGCTCCTGCTTCTTCTTGCCCAACAAAGCCTTAACGCCCCCCACCCCCTTAACGAGGCCCTCTTTCGCCGATTTAAACGACTGCTTGCCCATCTGGTCTTTTTGGCTGCTTGGCTTGCTTCTAGGCTGTTCCGTGGATTTCACAGGCTTAGCATCCTCTGCTTTTTTGGAGGTGGGCGTTGGGGCCTGGACGGGCTTAGTAAAGGAAGACGCTGACTCAGAAGGAGGAGCAGCCGTACAGCCAGAGGATTTGGTGCCGCTCGCGGCAGTTGCCGGTGGGACGGTATATTCAAGTTGGGAGGACGGAGCTTTTGCAGGTGGCGGCAAAGCGACTTGCGTTGGTGCGCCTTTGATGTCCTTAGACACCACCAGCTTCTCTGCTGCCTCGGGCATCTGGTGGGAGTGCTCCGTCTCCTCTGCTCGAGGCTGGTGGCCATTCGTATTAACCGGGGGCTCATTTTGGCCACCACATGGTTCGATGTTGATCTGGTAGACAGGCTGCAGAGGCTGGAGCGCACCTCTCGGCTGGGGGTCGCCCAGGGCTGTCGACCCTCCGAACCCCGGATCTTTAGGCTTGGCCCCCAGCCTGGCAACCTCCGCATGGAGGGCCGCCATCGCCTCCTCGGCATGGAGCACCACCCCGGCACTCTGACTTGAGCACGACCCCGCCTCCAGGGTAAACCGGTCTGAGCCGTGCCGGAGATCCGCTGGGTAGTTAGGCGGTGGCGGACACGACGGATCGCCACCCGTGTGGGTGTGGTGGGAGGGCACCATGCCACTTGCGTCTCTTAGGGCAGCACCTCTGTCGGTGGACCTGTAGGGCGGAGGCAGAGGGAACAGACTGGGGCTCGTGGAGACGGCCCGGCTACACACATCAGCCACCGCTTGGATCTCCGCATCTTGGCGCTGCCTGCAGTGGGTGGGGGTGGCGACTGGGGTGCGGGTCATAGTCGAGGCCTCCCGGTACTGGGTGCAATGGGCTTTAGGTTGCTCTGAGACAAAGGCAGTCTGGACCACATCGTCGGCGACCCATGCTGCATGGTGGTTGGAAGACTGCTGTTGGTTCTTGGTCTGTTGGTTCTGGATCGGTTGGTTCTGGGTCTGTTGGTTCTTGGTCTGTTGGTTCTGGATCGGTTGGTTCTTGGTCTGTTGGTTCTGGATCGGTTGGTTCTGGATCGGTTGGTTCTGGATCGGTTGGTTCTGGATCGGTTGGTTCTTGGTCTGTTGGTTCTGGATCGGTTGGTTCTGGGTCTGTTGGTTCTGGGTCTGTTGGTTTTGGGTCTGTTGGTTCTGGGTCTGTTGGTTTTGGGTCTGTTGGTTCTGGGTCTGTTGGTTTTGGATCTGTTGGTTCTGGGTCTGTTGGTTTTGGGTCTGTTGGTTCTGGGTCTGTTGGTTTTGGGTCTGTTGGTTCTGGGTCTGTTGGTTTTGGGTCTGTTGGTTCTGGGTCTGTTGGTTCTGGGTCTGTTGGTTCTGGGTCTGTTGGGAAGCCTTGGTCGAGGGACACTCCTTCTGTGATGGAGACGATTCTCCCTGGCGTGTATCTAAGGAGCTCTGTTTGTTTTCTATTGGAGTATGTATTAAATCATTCGTTTCGGGCTGACTGGAGCTTTGTGCCTTGTTCCTAAGCCCTAGGTCAGCCATGCTGTCTGATGGAGTCACAATGGCGCTGGAGGCATTGACTGGAGCTACAACGCTCTTACCGCTCGATTCTGGCTGGAATGTTTCAGCCATTTTGATGTGTTCCATTTTGGGGGTAGAGTTTACCGTCGGTGTACCTCCTTTAGAGACCTCTAGGGGGTGTTCCGACCGCGCAGGGTTAGCGGTAGTGACGATCATGTGGAGGCTGGATGACAGTGAGGGGCTCGGTGTTGCCTCTTTTGATCTGCCGGTGACCTTGTCTGCGGTGACTGAGGCTGTGTCTTGTTGGAGAGGTGTCAGCGACGTCAACGAGTCAGGTGCACACTTCGGATCCCCAGTCTGGTGGCACTTTGGATTTTGCGCGCCTGTGTCTTCGTTGTCCCCGACAACCAGTGAATCGTCTTGAGCTCCGACTGCGACGCTTCGTGCTGCCACCGGCTGGGCGTGACCATTCCCCGCTTCGCCGGGCTCTTTGACCTTTGGCGACGTGACGCTGGACGACGGGCCGGCCTTGCAGACATCCTCCTCCCTCTCCTCATTGGCTGCTGCGGGGGTCAACTCCGTCAGGTTCGCGTTGCCGTCCCTCCTGCCCTCCGGCACCCCCCCGGCCGCGCTCACACCTCGACGGGTCAGCGCCATCGGGCCCGTCAGCTCCGTCAGCTGTGCCGCTCCGACCGCACCGCCTGAGGATAATTGTCCTCCGACGCTGTTGGCCGAGAGAGGTGTGGACTTCACCACGCCTCCGCCGTCCGGCTCCCTCTGGCCTGTTTGGATACGGGACGCTGTGAGGCTGGTAGTCACACTTGCATTATCCCACGTGGGTTCAGTGGACTGGGGTGCCAGACAGCCCTGGGTGAGGTTGAGGTTAGGTTCCTTAGTCCAGTTGGCATTGGACTCCTTGTTTCCATGGACGTCTAATCCAGCGAGCTGGGGAACCATTTGGACGGTCACTGTCCTTTTCGGGTTAGTTCCCATTTTGTATTTAGAGCCTTTTATGTCAATTACTTCTGTTGAGGTGTTCCAAAGTCGAACCAGCTGACTACAATCCCAGTCTGTAATTCCCTAGAAGAAAACAGGAATAGTTTAAGTTTCAAACCAGTGGGAGTATATTACCTCACTCCCCGTACATTACCTCACCCTTGATATTGGATAATGACAAACAAAACGAGACAAGATCCTGCATTGGTTTCTTACTGTCTCAGTGATAGAGAGCTGCGGAACCATTGCTTACTAGTGTGTCATTTCAGCGCTGGAGTGCCCAACAACTTCCTATTGAAATGCTTCAGACGGCCACACTGGAATCCCTGACACACCTTGGGCTTACTCCCGACTCCTACCGTCCATCACAATTAAGACTTTGTGCCAGGTACCAGCAACAGAACCTGAATGAATACACAAAGTCTGTAAACAGAGCATTGGGTAATAGCTATAATAACTTACAAAAAGACCAACAAAATGCTGACTGCTTTGATCTGAGCTGTGAACTGAGCTGTGAACTGATCTGAAATGATGGATCATGAAGACTCAAGAGTCCTAGGAGCACAGAAGACTTAGATCCAAAATTAAGGTAAATTAGACACCAACAAATATATTTAGTATATGGTGTGTTTATAAATCAGCAGATTTAGGAAGTTACCTCAGTAAACTTTCAAATTCAAAGTATGAAAGCAAATGGTTTTGTTAAAGTGGGGCAGACATCTTTACATACATTACATACTGTACTACACAAATATTTAGGGTTCCTGTTTAGCTCAACAACTGCACATTTACAACTAGCGGGCAAAATTATTTATTTCCCTCACTCTCATGCGGTTATGATTTTTTTTTAAAAGACATTATTACTTACCTAGTTAATGTCTCATTGGGCTATGGTTATTTAGAGAAAACAGATCGTTTAAGTTTCTTGATGCTCTAGCCAAGCTACAAAACAATCCATTTGGAATTGCTGGCTCGAATGCATCAGACTGTATTGGCTTTTATGTAGGCCAAATGAGCACCAACCATCCAAAAATACATCTCAGGCAGCGTCTAAGCCCGTAGCTGTAGAATCCAGACAGAGAATGAGTGAGAGTGCAGTGGCCCACTCAAAACGAAATATGATTTATAAAAGACGAACCAACTAAGGGGGCTGTGCCGGGGTATTTTTAGTACAGGAAGGAAATATGAGGTGCTGTATATTACGGAGGGTTTGAAATGGGATTCGGATTTTCCACACATTTGTCAAACGTATATTCACACTATAAGAAAAGGCCCTATTACTATGGCATTCCCCCGGCTGCTTCCTCCCCGGGCCTTGAAGAGTGTCTCAGACTGTCGCAGCAAATCACATCCAGCCCTTTAGAGGTGTGAAGGGAACTGATGGGTCCCCTGAGAATGTGTTTCTCAACTGCCACCGATGCTTCTGGCAGTCAACTCCATGTTCCTACAGAAGCAGCCCGGGATCCGCTGCCGGAATTTGGTAAAATAACCTGACTAACTAACCAACCTCGGACACCACCGACCAGATATCGGGGCCCGGCAGGGCCTGACTCCTTTCACTATCACCGATGACAGTCACACCCTGCATTACTGTCAGGACTCCTCACACTTGGGGACCGGATGAACATTTTGAAAAGAATATGTAAAAAACGAAATCACTAAATTCGGTTTCAGTAAAATATGAACGGAAAAAATTCGGTTGATTTATAATCACATACTGCATTTCCATCAATATGCAAATAGCCTTTGACACTTGCCTTTCTCACTCTGTGACACCCAGGATCTTATTTCCTGACAGGAACACAGGGTACAGGCTCTGTGGCCCAGAGGGCCAAAACCCAAATATTATTACCATTTCAGAGGACGGACACAGAGACCTCTAACCAAAATGCACGCAGAGCCTAAAATACCCTAGTCTAAATGTGTTGAGTCCCAGTGTTATGATTTCCTTGACTAGCTTCAACGGGGCTCAGCACTAGTTGGAGGTTCTCTCATAAGTGCGCATTGTTTTTAGTTGGTCGTCATCTCATAGGCGCACATTGTATTTAGGTGGTCGTCATCTCATAAGTGCACATTGTATTTAGGTGGTTGTCATCTCATAAGTGCACATTGTATTTCGCTGGGTGTCCTCTTAAAAGGGCACACTGTATTTAGTTGGGTGTCCTCTTAAAAGGGCACATTGTAGTTGGGGACCTTGACATCAGTACATAAATACAATCTAAGTTACTAGCCTACTACAACATGACATTCCGTGTCCTATGTTTTATTGGTCTTACAAAATCATTAATCATAATTAGGTGTGCTCTCAGCCAATAAAAAGGTTAGTCTTCTTTTAGACATATCAAAAATAACCAGAACTTGTGACCTTTCTGTTTCTGCAAAAAACAATAAATATTCCATATCAGTAAAGTGTGGGTCTCTCTGTCATTAGGCACACACCTGCAATAAATGCCTGTTTTGATTCAAGGTAGAACTGATCCAAATCATCAATCATTTTCATGTTTAATGAAAACTAGTCATGGTTGAGCTAGGAGGAGGCAGGTGGATTTACTATACTCACTATTCATATTGTTTCCAACTTTTCTGTCTTATACTTATCTGTGTACTTGTGTTATCTTTTCAACCTAAAAGGATTATATGGATCAAGAGAAACTCTAATCTATGAGTATTTAAACAAGCATTAGGAACAAACGTATCCATGCTAGCTAAAAATCAATTGAAGTAATCAGGGCATGAGCTTATTAAAAAAAAATCTCCAGTCCATTGGAAATCAATTCCGCATGTGGTTTGATTACTTTTACTTTATTGTCACTCAACCATATACTCAACTGCAACAGTGGGGGAAAGTCTTGGGTGCAGTTTCAACAATGTAGCAGTTTGACAATACAATAAACATCTGATTTACACTAAAGGGATTATTACTAATGGTTATTTTTGTTTGTTAGTGGTGGCTGAAATACATAATATGTCCTGCAGACAAACAACACAAGGGCAGCCAGCTATACAAGAACGTCCAATCTAAATCATATAGCACTGCATGTTATGTTACACTTAATTAATGGACTAACACAACCATTCACACATTTAAAAAACATGTGGATACTTATTAAGCTCAAAAAGCAAACCTGCTGCTTACTTGTTCTAAGGTCAATCCTGAAGGGGCACGTGGCGTAGGAAAGCCATTGCCTTCACACTATTGCACTGATGGAGGATGTAGTTACACCCCGGCAACAGTATTCATAATTAGTGAATCAGACATATATGCAGATATGTCTGCATTAAAACAGCAGTTATTCTTCTTTAATCCGAAATCTTTGCACACTTGACTATTGCTAAATATAAATATTCAACATCTTCGAAAGCCATTTTGAAGGGGCTAACGGATATGTACAGTATATTAGGGTGAAATACATAGTATCTACGTCTACTGGGGTTTTCCCCCCTCTTGTGTTGACTCGGAGACATTACAGACATGCGCTTCTTATTATAAATCTTATAAAGCAACAGGGGAGTTAGGAATGGATCATGACAATTTAGTGGTCGCACTATATCATTGGAGATTTGTTATTTGTAGGCTTTCTGTGTGTCTCCCCGTAGACGCCATTTATAGAAGATAATTTTATTGGTTGGTTACCAGTGGAATAAATGGATGAAAGTATGAATGGAGGCTGGATAGAAATACATTATGCAGTTCTAAAAAAATATATTCTATAAATCTCTCACATTTAATAATATACTACACACACCCAATCAGTATACTACCTAAAACAGTAGCATACACTGGGCTATGCATTCGTCATAAGGGTGTCTTCGCCAAAGAAATATATCTGACTGAAATTAGTTTAAACCTCAGGCATGATAGCCTACGAGTGAATGGAAATTCAAAATTAGGGATATCACAGATAACAGAAAATAAATGAAGCACGGTCATTTAAAGAGTTAATGTTGCTGAGAGAAACCACCTAACCCTTGCTATTGATGGTAGCCTACGCTGCCCAACCCCACTACAACAGCCACAACCGCCTATGTAGGAATTTCAGGACCCCCCTGCGGTTTACATTTATATTTGACCTTGCAGACGAATTCATCATCTCTAAACTAATTACCTCAACTGCACCTCGGTCCAAATAATAATAGAAAGCTTACCTGCCGCGGTTTGTTCTCGGTTTCATATCATATTCGCGGTTTGATCACTGCGATATTTCGTCACTGTTCTTACGGTGCCGCTCAGGTACCCGGCTGAATATCAATGAAATAATTTCAAGCGCGTCTCCGTGACATAAAGCCACGCCTTCAGAGCGGTTCTGTTTGGGTCTGATTAGAGAAGGTAAATAATAATTGGGTCAAACATGGAGTATCGATTTTCTTCGAGGGTCTACGGAAGATTTAATGCCAAGACCGGGCGCTATGACTCAGGCGTATTCGGTTCGATTATCCTACGAGCAGTTATCATATCAAACTTGCTTTACGCTTCGCCGAGACGTTCAGTGGCGCTTACAAATCGTGGTCCCCTCTCTCTGCTAGCTTTAATGCGGTCCCAGGAGATGCATTGCAATTACTTAAAAACCAGAATGTAACAAGCATGGTATTTGAGACTACAGAACACAAATAAATGTACATTTATTTACATATTATGTTTTTTTCTAGCTCTGGTATTACCAATTTTCCAAGTAAAAAACGAATAACATTGTTGCAAAGTGTAAAACTAGAACATAAAAATCTGTTTTTATAGTACATCTGCAGTATACATACTATAGTACATCTGGCAGTATGGTGGAATATAAGTTTAATAACATTTAATAACCTAAATATTGGCGATATGTTGCGAATAGGATTTTCTATGATTTGAAAACATTTCCCCCAAAACTGTATCACACAGAAGTGGGAATTTAGCTAGCAACCCCATTGCCTGGCAGAGATCTGAAAACAGGTAAAGATTGTGAAGAATTGACCTGAATGTGTCACATCGAATGTATGTCTGTATCTGTTCGCTGTGACAGAATATTTCTTTACTTTTTGTGAATTGACTGCTTTCAGCTTGGTTGTACGTATCTCTGTAGTGAGTATGTAGGGCTGTTCAACCTTGCGGCTTAACATTTGCTGTTACTCTACCACGCACTGTGAGAGCGAAAGAAGTGCTCACTTTGACAGACAGTCCTACACTAATTTAGCGAGTGACAGGCATAGAACGTTAATAAAATTGCCGTTGTCCCTGGTAACGTAACCCCGTATCTCAATCGTATTAACAACCTACTGCATTGCTGGATGAACCGGACCAAGCCATGCAGACAGTGTCACTGCAGCACTTTGTGTTCAAACGGCGGATTTACGTTTTTACTTTCATCACACAGATGCGAATCTGCATTGACAAAATAATTGAATAGGTGCACCACAGAGTAGCGTACTCAAAGACCGAGCCAATGAACGGTACACTATGAGAGGGTATAGCGTGCTCTTCTACTTCCGTGCCCTCAGGGGACAGTGGCTGTTGTCTCCAGACCTTCAGGTCAAACTAATCTGATAGAGGATCTCCTCCCGTCCTCGAGTCACTTCTGTCGCGTCCCCAACTCTCACCTCCGGGACGCCGTGCTCTTACTGTGCTCTGACACGTGTTGGAAGCCGCGGTAGGAATGCCAGTGTTTCCTAATACACAGAGGGATGACCACTGTTCCATGCTGCTGAAGCTTTGCAAGCGCATTTCAACCAGTCCTCTGAATGTATTATGAACAAATGTGAGATAGAAGTCCTGCTATAAAGAACACACAGGAAAACAAATTACAAATGAATTCATTAATTGATGCATACAGTGCGAGAATTGGTTAACACGATTTTGTAAACAATGACATAATATCAGACTTCCAATTATCGTACACACGTAGGCTATTCCGAATTATCGGAATAGGTTGAGCGGAAATACTAGGCAAGTCTTCCCCTAATTTTGACGTAGTTCTAGTGAAACTGCACAGTATTCCAAACATTATTATTTCAAAATGCAGACAAAAACAGGTCCTATTCATTTTTCTCTCTGTCATCATTTCTGCTGGTCAGCAAGTTATATCAATGTATAATCTAAATTGCATCCGTAAATATACATTTCCATTTTTATAATTTAGGACACACTAGATAATTTCTTATCTAAATTGCATCTGCAAAGCCGCTATACATTTAAGCAGACACTCCATTAGAGTTAAGTGCCTTGCTGAATATCACAATAACCAATTTTCAACTGTGTTGGCTTGGGGATTGAAACCAATGACCTTTTGGTTACTGGCCAAACAATCTAACAATATAAAGGCCTTAGTGGTCAAAACCATTAATCTTGGGACAGGGGGAACAGAGGTGGTCTGAAACATTACATTAGCCCCATCGTATTATTGGCTCTACTGCAATGCAGCTAAAAGAAAGTCTGTTTGGCTATCAGTTGTTATGGTTAAGAAATTATGGGATGGGGTCACGCTACACACGTTTTGATTCAACCAACAGGAAGAACCAGTACAGTCCCTTCAGATAGTATTCAGAGTATTCCATTTGGCACCAATGCCCCTAAGGGAGCAGGTCAGCAGGTTCCAGAACATTCCGGAGGTTATTAGTGGGGTCATCTTGATGGATGCCCAGCTTTCTACAGGCTCATTCATTCATTACTAATCCACATTGCAGAGATTGTTGCTGTAAAGAAATTACCTGGTAATATAAATGCACAAACATCTGACCTTTAATGTCCAAATAAGAAAGTCATTAGTTGTAGGCCTCACTGACCCAGGTGTATGAAAATCCACTCATCTGAAATGCTTGTCTTCCTTTAGAAAAGCTTGTTTATTAATTTGTTAAGATGTTAAAGGTTAACATGGGCATCACCTATTTTTATAAAAGAAAATATGTAGTATTTTGGTTGCGCCAAACTAAATGTTTTGTGAAAGATTTCTTCAACACAAGCAAGGACAACATAACTATATATCTAGCCGAATGTCTGTTTTAAATGTTTCGAAACAGATTTATTTTTTGACACAATGGATACACTATCTCTGTAAAGTACCTGTGTTTACCAGACACAACATCGCCGATCGAACATATTATTACCAAGTTAAGAAAGACTACATGCAAGTGCAATCTATTGTGCCCGTATCACAAACCATCTACATTTGTAACAACGCGATTCCATCAGATTATAGACAACAGGCGGCGCCAAAGGTCTGGCAGCGCAGTTGTTCCTCAAAATAATTTAAAAGAAGAAGAGGTAGAAATTAACGTTAGCAAGCTAAACGACTTTTGTTAGCGTCAGATAAATATCTTGCTGTTTTAGCTTATCTGAATAATTTGTCTTTCTCCTTTTTGAAGTAAATAACACTAACGTGAAATCTCATCATTTCATTATTAACTCAAACAAAGGGGCAGTTGCTGGCACACAATTCCTGATTGCTGGAGGTAAATATACAGTCAGTAGTAACTACCCATATGGCTATCCTAGCTTACGTTAGCCAGTACTGTGTAGCTAGCTAACTTTTAAGGACAAGTTAATAGCTAGCCAGTTAAATATTTGTATTAAACAGTTGACGAACTAGTTAATTATCGCACAGTCCGTGGAAGGGCAGACATTTCAATCACTAATAAGATAGTTAACTATCCGCTGTTAACGTTAAATAGCACGAATATTAATAGAAGCAAACATCTGTTGAATGCTGTTCCAGGCTCGTCAGTTGCTTGTAACTTGTAAACAAAATGAAAGTTGCTGGTCGTCCAACAATAGCCACTTGAGTAAAGAGACCGGCTTAAGTAACTCAAATTACAACATTGAATATAGACTTTACTTAGAGTGTTTATTTTATTTTCATTTCTACTTTTTATTAGAAACCCAAGGTTCTGGGGCTTAAAGATATCGCCTGTTTTGTGTGGTACTACAAGTACTAATTGTAAAGCATCATTTTGATATTGAACAGCAAAGGTTTCCCATTCTAAATCTCAGAATTGTAGTCATAGCAACATATTCATGTCCTCAAAACGGGTACTTAAATTAACAATAACAATTATTAGACATTTATAAATAATGATATTTTCAAAACCGGTTACATGAGTGACAATTTCTTCTGAAAGGTTAAACAAGGGTTCCGGAATAAGGTTTTGACCGCACAGAATACTGGTCCAATTCAGAATTGTACGTATTAATAAATATAATTCCTATTACATTCTCAAATATAAGTATTCATTTTCAATTCACATTTGTTAATGTGGGAGTTCACTGAAATGGTAAATACTAAATATATCTGTTGAATGAAATTGTGCTGTTCGGTACGACCAGTTAATGAATGCAAGCCGCATCTACTAAACGGAAGCAAATGTTGCTGTTCAAGAACCTTTTGTGGAAAGATGTGATTCAGTACATGGTAATGAAGCATACAGTTAACACAAAACCCCAAAAGTTAAGACAGACCCATCTTTATTAAAGCAATTGGCAGCCTGAGGCTATTCAGTAACATTCCAGTGATTCATTTGAACTGACCACCAAGGTGCATGTGATAGGATGGATGTCAACCACTCCCACTGAATGCTGGGCTTTGTACGCAGTGGCTAAGGATTGTTTGGGAGGAACTGCAGTTCTTTGAAAACCTATCTTGAAGGCATCAGTAGCTTCTATTCACCAACGTGTATGTCCTCTGGGTTGATTCATTATCATGTTGTTCATTTGCATTGGGTTGTTTTGGGGAAACACTGCTGACACATGCTTTGTTGGTTTGGGTTTTAGAACATGTTGGGCAGCATCTGGGGATGTTTTTATGCATCCTTCCTGAGGTACTGGCTGAAGTGGTTCATCAGGCAGGTGACAGGGAGGTGTGAGCTGCAGAGGATATGTGCCGACTGTAAGACGGGGGCGCCTAGGACAACAAGAGCAGGTGAGAGGGACCACGTTTATTTTGTAATCTCTTTAGGGCGGGGGTGTTTAAGTCAGATTTTCTCCATTTGGTGCTTAATGAACACAAACCCACTCTTATTAGGAAGACACATTTTGTCACACAAACTACTTTTCCGTCCAACCATTTGACAATGACCTGATGCATGAAATATGATCAGTATTATAGATGTCAACCAAATTGTTTGTCGGATGTTTTAGAGTCTTGAAAGAAATGCAGTGGTAAATGCAATGGGAACAAAACAAAACAAAACTTTTTTTTGTCTGTACAACACCTAAGCAGAAAAGTAACTCTGTGTGCGCTACAGTGTGTCACGCGTTGTTTTTTTATCTGTACAACACCTAAGCAGAAAACTAACTCTGTGTCGAAAACACAGTGTGGATTTATGGAACTGTTGTCTCACAAGGTTTTCTGTCACCAATTGGAAGTCTAATTGGTGATCATTATGAAGAAAATATAACCTCTAATTTGCTTTTTCTTAATTCAGAATACTCCCTCAAGAACTCCAAATCTCAGGTAAGCATTGGAAATCATTCCATTACCTCTTATCTAGTCATTCATGTCTTCAAGGCATTCCATTTCGTCATTCAGACCAATACCTTTAACCGACCTAACAGATCCATAGATCGCTATCTCGACATTTGTTAGTCTCGTTAAGCAAAGCACATTTCGTAGCAACACTATGCAGTGTTTATGGAGGACTGCATAGGGCCGTTTAATTGTGTGACTTATAATGCTAATCACCAGTGGTCTGACCGAGTAATCCATCTGCATATTACCATGCCGGCCTTTTAGTTGCTACTGTTCCTTCTCATCAGGTCCTAAGATCTGCTTTGGATGTAGTGGAGGATGGTGTGGGTCATTGTCTCGATCTCATCGCAAGGGAGAAGAATGTCAAAACCGAAAGAGATCCGACGTAAGCCTTTAAAATATATCATGGTTGTCTTGAACTCTATTTTATTCTGTAGCCTCGCGGTTAGATCTGTATCTGTGAATGTAAATGACCTTTTTTGTTTTTTAACTATCCTGGACAAAATGTGTCTCTTAGGTTTAAGGTACATCTTAAGGTGTGTCTTTTACATATAATGGGATACCGGAACTTATTTGGATCCGTGGAAGAGTTGAGGAAGGCAACTTTTGACTCTGATAACGTAGAACACGAGGAAATGCTTTTAAAGGTATTGTAGGATTTGTATATCAATGATCAGCAGAAAAAAGTCTCACCTGTGTTTTAAACATTTAATATCCATCAGAAATGTTGTATAAATATATTAACAGGTATGGGCTTGTGTCTGACTTCAGCTATGGGACCTTTTGATGCCCGAGACCAAACTAGAGTCCAGAGTTACCAAGCAGTGGGGTGACATTGGTTTCCAAGGTGATGACCCTAAGACAGACTTCCGAGGAATGGGCATGTTGGGACTGACAAACCTCGTGTGAGTAATGGCACCCTGATGGTTGCCCCTTGCATCCCAGAATCCTGACCAGTGGTCTTCTTACATTTGGATTAAAAGTGGTTTAACTGCGCTACTCTTAATCCCAGGTTCTTCAGTCAGCACTACACTGAAGAGGCCCGGCAGGTGCTGTCCCACGCCAACCATCCCAAACTGGGGTAGGATGGAATTCCTGCTAGATCTATTGAGCAGACCGGCAAGTTCTTTACATGCCAGCTATTTGTGTCCTCAGACCCTACCTGTTGAGGACTGGTCAAACATGGTGCCGTCTTTTTACTTATGCCACTGCGTTGACGACTCGTGCCATGTCATATGAATTTCATTGCTCAGTACGAACCTGTTATTTGGTGCATTTGACAATAAAAGACTTACCGACATACTGAAGAAGTAAGAGCAAAACGTTTAAATGACGATGTCATGTTTCAGGTACTCTTACGCAATAGTGGGTATCAACCTGACGGAGATGGCCTACAGTCTACTGAAGAGCGGTGCCCTCAAACCCCACTTCTACAACACCGTGTCGGGGAGACCCGAGCTGTGGCACTTTCACCAGCTGTACTGTGAGTGGCACCGCTACGTCTTCACCATGACGCCTCGGTCTGTCAGCGGCTCCTTATGTCTGAGGAGTCTTTTCCGGGGAGGAGGGATTGGGCGGGTGGACTTATTTCTGTCTGCTTCCTTATGCCGTCTGGGACAACCCACTGACTTTCTGTCTCTTAGGTTACCTGGCCTACCACTTTGATAGGTTCTGGGTGGAGGAGGAGCCTGCAAGTATTATGGAGTTCAACCACCACAGGGAGAAGTTTCACCACCAGATTAAGGTCCAACTACTGGACCCGGCCGTGGCCCTGGTCCTGACGGGCCAGTCAAAGAAGTAACCAACCACGTTGTGGGAGCTTTTCAGTCGCCTCAACACACTACCAGGACTTTTTAAGTTCGCTCTGAGTTTTGTTTCCATATTTTAGTTTGATCCTTTTAAATTTTCATGGACTTTCTACAGTGAACTATTTACACTGGCTTTTTTGTTAGCCAATTAAGTTACCAGCTTTTGGCTTTGGTTAAACTAAATTTGGATCCGTATTCGTGATTTCCAGGGGTTTCTAAATGAGATGACACTTACCTACCCACAAAATAGACATACATTTCCCAGCATTTAAGTTACAACGTTGAAAGGAGCAGCACAAGCACAGACCAATTAGAAAGGAGCACCGTGTGCAAAGACCAATTGTAAATGGCAGCAAGTGTACAGACCTATTAGAAAAGAACAACATGTGTACAGACCAATTAGAAAAGAACAGCATGTGTACAGACCAATTAGAAAAGAACAGCATGTGCACAGACCAAAATACATCTGTTCTTATTCATCTGTTCCCAATGGCTCATTCTGGCCATTCAGGAGACTGGAAATCCACACTGCCTCATATAATGACCATTCCAATGCTCAAGACTGTAAAAATCTTAATAAAAAAGGGAAATAAAGTATCAGGTTGCCGTAGTGATAGGTCATTGATTGGCTGTGTGTGACCACAGTAGACTGTGGAAGCATTTTCACTTAGAAGCAGGTTTCAGATAAAATAGGGATTGAACAATAATATTAACTAACGGATAGCTATGGTTGATGTCAAACCCGATGTCAGGTGTCTTGCATGTATTTACAATGTTGCCTACTTGGCTCTTGTGTATGTCGTTCTTGCTCAGGAATCAAATATTTATGTCCAGAGTGAAACAGTTTTTGTAGACAAAAAAAGATGACTAATTAGTGTTTACCTTATACTCAGTGGTTGTATGTCCCACCACAGACGGTAGTAGCTCTGTGCATGTTTTAATGCGTTTCAATTGATGCCGTCACTGTCAGCACATTTCAGCAGGTGGCGCTCAGATCACGGTAGTGACAACGCCACCATCAATTTCACACATTAGTACGGTATCGTATGCACTGAAACGGACTTCGTATTTTATCTCTAATTTATATAGCCCTGTGTCCTGCTGTGTGAAGATGATTTGTAATTTTATAGACAGTGTGGACGCATTTATGACTGACAAGTGCCCAGTGTTAATAAATTGAACTGATGTGATATCTTTTGACCGGTTTGCTATTACATTGTCTCGTGTCTGCTAAGGTTGAAATTAAAATAAAGTGTTTAATGGTATAAAATAAACAGAAAGTTTTGGTTATTAAATCAAATAATTTATGAGGTTGGAGCATAGATTCTAGATTTTCTTTGAACAGTTTACAAGTGACAACATTCTATTATTTTAGGGCACAACGGGTATTGTGAGCCGGTTGTTTTAGCAGCCTTACATGTCCTTAACCCTCGTGTTAACCCCACCATGTTCTAGTGATTCAGTACGCTGTGGATTACAGGAAGTTTGTTTGTTCTCTGTATATACCTCCTGCCACGTTAATGTTTGTCCCACCTGTCGAAAAAGCCTTTTTCCTGAACCGTGCCAGATTTGATGTCATTTTTCCTAAAGTTTAACCCGGCCATCCTGGTTTTGAGGCTAACTATTGGTTTGCACCTTGTATTGTAAGCTTTTATATTCAGCGGGTCCACTCCCACCTTCTGGAGAACGTTCCAGATCTTTCTGACAGTTTCTCTTCATGATCGTCAATCATGTTCTTTATGGTTATAATGGCTCCTCAAAAGACATTGACATCTCTTTGATCTTTGTCTGCAGCAGTCTTCAATGTCCTAAAATCTAGACATTGACAGACGTCTACCCAAATGATGTGACACAACACGCCTGGCTAACCAGAATACCTGTCAAGCTAATTTCCCAACACTTGCCCCGAAACCGGAGGACAATGTGTAGGGCTGGTCTCATGAACACTGCATAGTCCTCGACAAAGCGAAATCAAGCCAAATTTAGGATCTTCATTGAACTTTATTTTGGTCCAGGACAAAGCTTAATCAGTGTCTGACAAAACCAGCCCAATGTAAAACTAATTATATATCAGTATATCAGTTTATATCCCGTATATGAGTTTAGAACAAAATACCTACTGTCCCAATAATTATGGAGCACTATTTTAGGCAACTGTTAGTGGTTTACGAGGACTTGGTTGACACATCTAGGCTACTGCATTATACAAAGGAGACAGCAGGCTCAAAATAAATAAAAGTAGGGAGAGGAAATATATTCACCCAAGAAAGTCCTTTTCTCATACAGCTATAAGCCACATAGCAGAGTAAAAGAGCTTAATTCTGGGAAATTAACATTCATCGTAATAAGCCACATACCGGGTCAATGCACCTTAAATGCACTTTTCATAACTCCTTCCAGGCAAACACATGGGAACTTCATGTTTTAACCTGATCAATGCTTTGAATCCTGATGGTCTGTTGTATTCCAGTTGTGGCA
The DNA here is from genome assembly GCA_016801125.1 of Novumbra hubbsi. Lineage (NCBI taxonomy): Eukaryota > Metazoa > Chordata > Actinopteri > Esociformes > Umbridae > Novumbra > Novumbra hubbsi. The sequence continues at coordinate 26,964 of JACXGK010005690.1, forward strand.
ACTTCACACTCTAACAAGAAACGATTCTTGGAGGACTGTTGGGGCTTTTCACATTGAATCTGTGGGGGGAAATAATGATTTCACTAATGTATCCATCCCAAAATAATTCCCAGGTCCTTTCAATGAGGGATTTGCAGAACCATTAAATGGAGCACATTAGAGTACCCTTTTCCATTTCCATTTGGAGAATCTCTTAAAGATTGTCCAGTAACCTTTTTTCTTCCTTTTCTTCAGAGTGTAGATTCTGGTTCCCATTCAGTGTTGCCTGGCTTTGTGTGTTTTGTTTAGACATTCGTCACAAAGTGCTCTTCATTGCAGCTGGAAGCAAAATTAACTTCTCTCTTCCACCTTCTTCTTTCCTGCCATCATCAGTCTCTTGAGCTGCTCGAATGACACGAACATCACAACATTCCAGGAGCCCAGCCTCAGAAACGAGGGCACAAAGCTACATGGAACGAGACAGGACAAGTTAAATATTAGTCTGGGAAAGACGTCACTAAAGGTCCCTCTCGATTTTTCCTGAAAGCAGCTAAATCAACATGTCGTCGTGGAAAATGCGGGCCTAAATAAACAACATCCAACGACACTGACGTTTGTCACCGGGGACGACGGTCTGTTCACACAGTCGGCGAGTCTCACCCCTTGTAGAAGGCCGTTGGACCCTCTTTGGTAGCCATGACCCAGGCACAGTTGATGGCACTCCGGTACTGGCCCGGCGGGGAGTTCATGTACCGCGTCTTCACCACATCCACCGGGGAGGCAATGCACGTTGTAACAAACCCGGCGCCAAAAGCCGAGGTGAAATGGCACGGGAGGTTATCTATGCGTTATAGGAGCCATTGTGAGACGGCATCACGAAGATATCACTATATCACTAGCACTGTTGTAAAACGTTAATGCAGGCACTAAAGTTCATTGTCAAGTAGTACCTTGTAAATGCCCAACATGTCTAAATATCTCTCTTTCATGCCGATATGCAGGTAAGGGTGCAATAAAGCATCCTAAGATAATTGGTACATTTACAAAGCACATTTCTTAACTGGAAACTAGGAATTGGAATAGTCATTATGTACCAGCGTCATTATGTACCAGCGTGCATTTTGTTATCAGTCTGGCAAGATACCTGAAGGACAAAGCCGAAGGGTGTGTGCCTTTCTGTCCAATCAGCAGTCTCGCTATGACCGTATGCACAAATCCCACCCACTTACCTGACAAGAGGTTGTGCTTGAGAATTGCCTCCTTGATGAGGTCATAAGTCACCAGCTCTGTGCAGTTGACCAGCGCGTTCCTGGTGATGTTCGGTAAACAGCCTGGTATGAACAAGACGCAGGATCATTGGCTGATGTCACCTATACATTGTTCTGGAATTTACCCTCAAGTCCATAGAAAGCACTGCAACCTTCTGCAAAGCTAAGCTTTATTTTCAGATTCATTCAGCTTTACCTCATTTTGTGTATATATCCTACTGCTTCTTGCTGTTTTCTTGATAAAATAGGGATTGTATGTAACCACTTTACTATAAATACCACACCTGTTGTACTCGCATGTGTTCACATACTTCTACTACCACAGCATCGACCTGAAAAACGTGTGGTCCAACCCCGACCAGCGATGTTGAAGTGACAGGATCATAACCGACCTTTCCAGAGGCCTCGGAGGCCCTCGTGGTTGAATATCTGTTTGTAGGCCTGCATGGTTCCCGTGTAGCGACGGGCCACCCCGGAGAGGTTGACCTGGGCCTGGAAGCGAACCTTGACCACATCTGTGGGCTGGGCGAAGGACACGGCCATGGCCCCGGTGGTGCAGCCGGCCAGGATCCGTATGCCCACGTTGGCAGCTGAAACAGCACGGGCGAGGGTGGCTCAGTGGGGTGAAAGGGGCGACACAGAGGAAACCAGGCTACTGCATTCTAACACCCTACGATGACGAGGTCAGACTTGACCAAGAACACGCCGACTGTGACTATTGCTCTTTACTGTGAAAGAAAGACGAAAGCGAGCGGTGCCCGTGGAGCTCGTGGTCACTCACTGTCCGCGCCGCCGGAGTAGAAGTTCTTGACGTTGTCGTAGAAGCCGATCCGGATGGAGGCGAAGCACATCTGTCTCTGCAGGCCCGCCACCAGGCCGTTGTACAGCGCCCTGGGCCCCTCCGTCCGGATCATGGTACTGATTGTCCCGAACACCCCCCTGTAGCGGATGCCCTTGGTGGCTTCCGACGCCACCTTTTCTCCCTGGATCTGGAGTTCACGGTTAGCGTTACAGGGTTAGCGTTACAGGGTTAGCGTTACAGGGTGTCCCTGGAACTGCTTTGTCAATGTTACTGTTCCCTACGATTCTCAGTGATTTTAAAGGGTGTTTTACAGGAGGTCCCGTCAGTGCCAGTGTCATAGGAGAGCCTTATGATAATCAGCAAGTTTAGGTTTTCCAGGAAAAGCGCTAAGCCCGACAGTCACAGAAGCTTCTCCACCGACAAGTGAACAATGTGGAGGAAAGCGGACAAGTTACCACAATCAGGCGGAGGAGTTCAGGGCAGCGGTGGGACGATGAACCAGTACCTGCAGTCTGACTTTGGCTGTGTCCAAAGGAAAGGTGATGAGGTCAGCGATGCAAGCAGCTGTCCCGGCACTCAGGAACTTCACCCCCAGCGTAGGGGGTGTATCGGAGGGCTTCATTCCAACCATCCTCCTTGGTTCTACAGAAAGCGAGAGATATATGTGCAAGGCAATGCTTGCACATATATTCGTTTAGTGTTGGTTTCAGGAACATGCTGCAATGCTGTTTCTGTGTAAAATGTGGGGATTCGTTTATTTATTTAGTTTCAAAATTGCCTGAGTATGTCCTATGTGTATTGGTCTGGCAGCAGGGAATTGGTGATATTTGAAAACATTGATAGTCTGTAAAAGGGCCAGGTCAAAGAAACAAGTGATGAGTTAATGAGTTGCACACACCTGTTGTCATTGCTTATCTATGAATTTGGTTGCACCAAACTTTTAAACTACTCTTAGATAAATGTAATGTAATGATAAATAATTGTTAAAATACATTTTTGTTTGAAGTGGAAACTCACTTGGCTTTGCTAGCAAGCTATCAAATATGAGAGCCATGCATTATCCTATAGCTCTGGAAGTGACTTGAGCTAATTGGTTTTCATAATGACTACATCATGACCGGTGTAACCAATCATAGTTTAAAGATTTTAACTTTGTTTAACTAATCCAGTTTTAACAATGTCGGTTTAAGAGTACTTACATTGAAAATAATCCAGTGGATTCAATTCCTTCTTTGACTAGCTATTGGTTCACGTCAGGATGTCAGGGGCCAGATATGAATCCCAGGGAACCTCTGAAAAATAATGTGCGTGCATCTCTTTCATTGTATTTATATGATGTTTTGCTGACTAGCCCCAGAGAGAGGCGTTACTGTGTAATGGAGAAAGGATCAATGCAAAGTCCACTCACTGTCAAGACAATCAATGTCCAATTCACCGCCACAACACCCGGCGGCCACTACCACTGCACACTTACCAGTATATTTTGTCACTGCAAATATAAATGGCAAACCCTTTCATCCCACTGCAATGCGGCATTGCATTTTTATTGCATTTTATTTTTGTGCTAACCAAAGATGGCGCCAAGTGTCATTAAAAGTCCCCATAACGTCTGTAGTAATTTTGGAAGTCTGTGTTGTTAAAACCCACTCTAAACTACCACACCGAGCTTATTTAGCATTTTGGTACCACTGGACACATCTTTCACAGCTATCTGTAGACCTACATTAAAACCAGAAGAGTCAGTAGCATGAAGTTGGGGAAGGTGGGTTAGCTGGATGTCATTATTCGCTAAGCTACACAGAGACGTTAACCAGTAACACCGGTAACCTGGGGGGCCCAATCATTTGGGGAGAGGCTCGTCTCATCTCTCCTCCAATAGGAGTTTGAGAGTGAAGAGCATGGAGTCTGAGAGGGATTTGGCTAACACCCAAACGCACGACAATTAATGCAGCCAAAATGGGCGCTGCTCTTCCTTATGTGATCATGACAGACCAGAGAAGATCTGGCAAAATACCCCTGCATTTCTAGCATTATACACTTAGGCAGGCTGCACCAGCTTTCTCATTGGTATTTCCAGGCTAGCAGCTATGCTACCGGTCTACAATAATTTGTCACTATTTGAAATGTTATATGTGGCTTTGGGGAACCATGTTTAGCATGTACTGGAATGGGCTTAAGTCCGGGAAAAGTTTAAATGGTATTTCAGATTGATGGAAAAAGTTTGCCTTCTGGTTAAAATGCTGAGGTGATAGAAGTGGGAGGTTCGTGACGTGATCTAGTGACTGAAGTTCAAAGGGGTGCTGATAAGAGAGTTTCTCCATAACAGGGTGTTTTCCCTCTCACTTTTCTCTCTCTCAATATCTCTCCAGCTTAGCTACATAGCAGACAGGACCCTTGTTGTGTAAAACATTGAGGACTTGGGAAACCTGGACCCTCGTCTCGGTCTGGGAAAAAGTCCTTATCTAGCCTCACCAGCCAGGTTCATGGTAAAAACAGATAAATGTTTTGGGGATGTTGTTTTTCTCAAGCGCGATGTTACTCAAATATGAAATAGTTACTGAACTATCTTACAACCCTCACAGGCCCTAGGGAGAATATCATGGAGAAAAAGTCAAAGTAGTGATTTAATAGACATTACAATTCTGGAATTGTAACAACAGAGCTCCCTAAAATCTAGATTGTTGGACATTCTGATGACCTTTGAATTTTTTATCAATGATCTTCGGGGCGTGACGTTCTGGGATCAAACATATTACATAATAACCTCAGTAAAAGGACAGACTAGTTACAAGGACAGTTACAACAAGTCTCATTCAACCAAATCCATTACTACGAAGCGTTTCTAATAGATTAATAATTGCCAGATAATGTACCCGTATGGACTTTACCCCACCCCCCGACTCCCAGTGTCACTAAAGCAGCACAGCAACAGCATATCACAGAGAAATCTCCCAAAAGGCCTTCACAAACCACCTTCATGTGACAATATCTCACTCCATTTTTGTGTTTGGAGTGTTCAGACAATGTGTAC